>CM055756.1:644469-719469 GCA_029465975.1 Dallia pectoralis
GCTGCTGACTGTGTTCCCTCGTTTCTTCTCTCGGTTGGCTTTGTTCCCTTAGGGAGTGACTCTGCGTAATGTTACACTCTGTGTGTGTGTGTGTGTGTGTGTGTGTGTTTTGTTTGTTTTCAGCGTTCAGCTACATTGCCATGTGTTTAAAGATGTACCTTTGCTGTTGGAACCTCTGGAACAAATTAGAATATATGATGGAGGAGGTCTTCTTGAGCTCAAATGGGAGAGCATAGCTTTTGCAATACCAGGAATTCGGGAACCAGACACAAGGAAATAACTACAAGCAGCCATGATAAGCTTCTGACAGATGGGATGTATTATTATAAGGTTGTGGTGGGGGCTGCTGGCATCCAGTCCACTATAGCTATTTAATTAGTCATGCTGATTACGGTAATGAAATGCAAACCAAGGGAGTCTGGGTAATGTACAGAACACCCACAGCATTTAAAGTGTTCCAGTGTGGTGCTGTGAAACGCTTTCCTCATGTCTTTTGTCAGATCACCTGCCTTTAGTCCTGTACTGTGCTACACGGGATGTAACTGACAGGATTATCAGGAATATCTACTGTAACTCCAGAACCATGGCTGTTAAGATAAGGTGTGTGTTTATGCAGATGCGTTAACATGTGTGTGACACTTTATGCCCATATGGTAGGCATAAAATGGTATAGGGTGCTGTTAATGCAATAGTGACTAGAGCAATACTTGGTACGCAGCCAGTCTGTCTGTCGGTCTGTTTGCCTGTGTTTGTTTGTCGGTGTGTCTGTCGGTCTGATTGTCTGTCGGTATGTAGGTATGTAGGTATGTCGGTATGTCGGTATGTAGGTATGTCGGTATGTCGGTATGTAGGTATGTAGGTATGTCGGTATGTAGGTATGTCGGTATGTCGGTATGTCGGTATGTCGGTATGTAGGTATGTCGGTATGTAGGTATGTCGGTCCGTCGTTCTGTCGGTCAGTATTTGCTTGTCTTTTTGTCGGTCTAATTGTTGCTGCTGTTTTAACGCACACAATTCAAGTGCTTACACTGATTGATACAATATCAACAACCACACGTTGAAGGGTGTGTATAATTCCAATGACGCTGATACCAGCCTAGACCAACCCACACACAGACGTAAGTGCAGACTTTAAAACAGACACTCACACACACATGTCGCTCTCATGTCTACATTATTGGCTGGGCCCTACTACTTCTGGAAGCCACCGTCTCTCCCAGTGGAATATGGTAGCAGGACTTTGGCTATAAAAGAGATGTTCAATGTTACCACATCACAGTTCTTTATCTTGAATCCATGTTTGCTGCTGTGAAAAACATGTTGGGATTTAATTAACAGTAAACAAATTCATCCAATACGACAATATTGGTGTTTTAGTGTAACATCACTTTACTGCATGTATGTATTTGACTCTCTTTGTCTCCCCCACTTGTTCTCTTCCGCCTCCCCCTACAGGAAGAGTGCAAGCAGATTCTGGCCCGCCAGAAGTCCAACTCCCAGTCTGACAGCCATGACGATGAGATCTCCCCGCCGCCACCCAACCCTGTGGTCAAGGCCCGGCGTCGCCGCGGAGGTGTCAGCGCCGAAGTCTACACAGAAGAGGACGCCGTCAGCTACGTTCGCAAGGTTGGACACCCACTGAATCACACACTAAAAGTCTGTAACAAGGATAAATCATGTCAGAACTTTAATGTGACCTATAATGTGAACAATTCAATTGAAAAACAAACTGAAATCCTTGAGAGGGATAAATAACAAATTAAAACCTAACAATAACCTGGTTGCATAAGTGTGCACACCCTCTTATAACTGGGGATGTGGCTGTGTTCAGAATTAACCAATCACATTCAAACCCATGTTAAATAGAAGTCAGTACACACCTGCCATCATTTAAAGTGACGTTACAATGTCACAGTGATTAGTCACAAATAAAGGTCAGCTGTTCCAGTAGGATTTTCCAGAAATTTTCTTAGTTGCATCTCAGCCAACGCCATGGTGAGCAGAGTGATTGCAAAGCATTAGAGGGATCTCATTGAGTCAGGAGATGGGTACAAAATAATTTCCAAAGCATTAGATGTACCATGGAACACAGTGAAGACACAACACAGGCTCTATAAACACCAATGACCAGATCACAACACAGGCTCTATAAACACCAATGACCAGATCACAACACAGGCTCTATAAACACCAATGACCAGATCACAACACTGTCTATATAAACACCAATGACCAGATCACAACACAGGCTCTATAAACACCAATGACCAGATCACAACACAGGCTCTATAAACACCAATGACCAGATCACAACACAGGCTCTATAAACACCAATGACCAGATCACAACACAGGCTCTATAAACACCAATGACCAGATCACAACACAGGCTCTATAAACACCAATGACCAGATCACAACACTGGCTCTTTGAAGGGGTTTGCACAAGTGTCCAAATGGAGAAGCTCTGTGAAAACTGAGTCTCACTGTACCAACTTTGCCTTCTCAGCCAAACTTTTAAACTTGCTACATCCTCTTCCTCTCCATCCTCACACACCCTTTAACGGGCTACCTCCTCTTCATCCTCACACACCCTTTAACGTGCTACCTCCTCTTCATCCTCACACACCCTTTATTGTGCTACCTCCTCTTCATCCTCACACACCCTTTAACGGGCTACCTCCTCTCCATCCTCACACACCCTTTAACGTGCTACCTCCTCTTCATCCTCACACACCCTTTAACGGACTACCTCCTCTTCATCCTCACACACCCTTTATTGTGCTACCTCCCCTTCATCCTCACACACCCTTTAAGGGTCTACCTCCTCTCCATCCTCACACACCCTTTAACGTGCTACCTCTTCATCCTCACACACCCTTTAACGGACTACCTCCTCTTCATCCTCACACACCCTTTATTGTGCTACCTCCCCTTCATCCTCACACACCCTTTAACGGACTACCTCCTCTTCATCCTCACACACCCTTTATTGTGCTACCTCCCCTTCATCCTCACACACCCTTTAAGGGTCTACCTCCTCTTCCTCTCCATCCTCTTTGTGTGTACTACCACTGCTCTTTTCGTGTCTCCATGGTGAGCCATCTGTTGTTGTAGGTTAATTACAGCTTACTGACTAGCTCCCCTTAGAGCTTTTTTCCCTTTTCTTTCCTTAATGTTTTTTCTTAAATTTTTAATTGAATGATTTTTGCCAGAGTATATATTTGTTTACATTTCCGGGGTACTGAAAAAAGGAAAGCTGTAGTTAATAATGACCTTGTTTTGTCTCTCTGTCTGGGTTTTGTTGCTGTCTCATTTTTATTCTTTCTCTTCTAGTCTTTGTGTTGGACTCTTTTTCTCTGTATTCTCATAATAACCAATATGCACATTTATGAGCTCTGTGTTTTCCTCTGTGTCTCGTTAGATACATGTATTGTAGTATCTGTATATGTATTGTAGTATCTGTATCTGTATTGTAGTATCTGTATATGTATTGTAGTATCTGTATCTGTATTGTAGTATCTGTATATGTATTGTAGTATCTGTATCTGTATTGTAGTATCTGTATCTGTATTGTAGTATCTGTATATGTATTGTAGTATCTGTATATGTATTGTAGTATCTGTATATGTATTGTAGTATATGTATTGTAGTATCTGTATATGTATTGTAGTATCTGTATCTGTATTGTAGTATCTGTATCTGTATTGTAGTATCTGTATATGTATTGTAGTATCTGTATCTGTATTGTAGTATCTGTATCTGTATTGTAGTATCTGTATCTGTATTGTAGTATCTGTATATGTATTGTAGTGTCTGTATATGTATTGTAGTGTCTGTATATGTATTGTAGTATATGTATTGTAGTATCTGTATATGTATTGTAGTATATGTATTGTAGTATTCTGTGTATGTATTGCCTGCTCCGCTCTGAGATTGTCTCCAGCCACCTCATCCATTCACACAGTCATTTTGTTCGGACATGTACATGAAAATGCATGTTTTATGAATGAGCTCAGGGCTTCCTGAACTCAAAAGGACTAAGCTACACACACACACACACACACACACACACACACTGAACTGAGTAAAAATCTACCCTACTATCCTTTAATGTCTGTATTTAGCTCTTTAGATGTATGTGTATGTCTGTTGCTTCTTAGAAAGATACCTTACAAGGATCTTAAGTTTTATCTTCAACTGACCCAATCTTAGGCAGTTTTGATACTTTTTTGACAAATAAAAACATCTTGACAAATAGGGATACAATGTTTTGAACAAACTTTTTACAAACACTATCGAAGGATGGGAAAGTTAAAGGGAAAGTTTCTGGGAATTACTTAAAAATAAAAAGCATGATCCATGTAGCAGTTTAATTTTCCTGTTTTAGAGCATGTTGGGGCCATGTTGGAAACCATCAATGTTGATTTGAACAACAAATTATGTTAAAGTGGGCAAAGCTAATTGGAATCTGAAATTCATTAGATTAGTTGTGACTCCAAAGTACAAGAATACTCAGCAAAGAGTTCAAGTAATCATTGAATGTCGACAAGACATACTTGGCTTTTAACTGTGATTATGCCACAGTTCTTTAAACCTTGTTCTGCACAGCTTCTGAGCACCATAAAGGCCAACCAACAACATGTATGAGCCAACTTCTGAATAATGTGAAAGTGTGCATTTCTTCACAAACTGCTGGTGCGAGGACCTGATCTGAAAACATTAGTTTATTTCCTGTGATTATATTGCATGTGATTCGTGTGCTGTAGTCTGATTCCTGTCTGAGAGAACATCTTGGTTGTTCCTCAGGTGATTCCTAAGGACTACAAGACAATGACAGCTTTAGCCAAGGCCATCTCCAAGAACGTGCTGTTTGCTCACCTGGACGACAACGAAAGAAGGTAAGAAACATTCATGACTAATCACGGCAAGCAGGCTAAAATATGTTTGTTCAAACATTATTATTGTTCTTCTTTGGGAGTGTCGTCGGCCCTTGACGGCTGGTTGGTCCTTAATGTGTCAACCATTGGTTTAAACCAAAATGGCCCCTTACTTAACAGGGTTAAGTAGGAGACGATTTGGAATTCATGGTAAGTATTTTCTAATGCAACTATTTAGCCACCTGGTGACATTTATGAACAAAATGTGGAGACTTATTGTTGGACTGGCTGACTTTTTAACTGGCTGATGGACAGAGAGACTGGTTGGCTGGCTGACTGATGGACAGAGAGACTGGTTGGTTGGCTGGCTGATTGCCTGGCTGTCTGATGGACAGTGAGACTGGTTGGCTGTCTGAATGCCTGGCTGACTGATGGAAAGAGAGACTGGTTGGCTGGATGACTGATGGACAGAGAGACTGGTTGGCTGGCTGATTGCCTGGCTGACTGATGGACAGAGAGGCTGGTTGGCTGGCTGACTGATGGACACAGAGACTGGTTGGCTGGCTGAATGCCTGGCTGACTGATGGACAGTGGGACTTGTTTGCTGGCTGAATGCCTGGCTGACTAATGGACAGAGAGGCTGGTTGGCTGGCTGAATGCATGGCTGACTGATGGACAGTGAGACTGGTTGGCTGGCTGAATGCATGGCTGACTGATTGACAGTGAGACTGGTTGGCTGTCTGAATGCCTGGCTGACTGACTGATTGTGAGTCAGAAACAGGCTTTTTGTTGTGCTTGTCAGTGTTGAGCAGCATGTGTTGTTGCAACCAGCTGACAGTTTCCCCAGCAGTGGCAGGCCTGGAAAGAGCGTGAGACGTGATCCGGTGGAGTCATGCACCCAGGTTGGTAGACGGCTGGTGGGGCCAGGGTTTAATCGTGCCAGCTACCTCTGCCGTGTTGGGAGGTTGGCACGGCCAGGACTGTGCACGATTCTGATCCTGCGTGACCGACTGGCGTGCCCATGCAGAGAGCCCGACTGCCAGCTGCAGACAGACGTAGAGGATGTTGGATTAGTGTTAACTGATGGAAACCGTCACGATGACGGATCTACATTGTGTGAGATCAGTTGGAGTAGCTAGCACAGGCGCCGTGACTAACCCTGGTTCCTGCTGAGAGCGCCAGGATGAGTCGCGGTGGCTTTGTGGTCGTTTCCCTGATGACGTACCGAAAAACCATCATATGATTCAAGTTACTTGCGGAACACGTCTGTGGTTTCAGAAAAACAGTGATAAATTAATTGCTCTGGCCTACTGTATTTGATCGGCAGTGCCTATCGATCGACTCAACCAGCAGTTTATTAGTTGTGGCTGAATTGGCTCAAGGTTTCGCAGACGAGGTACAATATGTGCTGAGCACATACAAGTGGGCAGATGGTGTGGGAACCTGTGCTGGTGACTCTGCTGGTGTGCAGACTGTGACACAGAGGGGCCGTCACCCAGAGGGGCCGTCACCCAGAGGGGCCGTCACCCAGAGGGGCCGTCACCCAGAGGGGCCGTCACCCCGAGGGGCCGTCACCCCGAGGGGCCGTCACACCGAGGGGCCGTCACACCGAGGGGCCGTCACACCGAGGGGCCGTCACACCGAGGGGCCGTCACACCGAGGGGCCGTCACACCGAGGGGCCGTCACACCGAGGGGCCGTCACACCGAGGGGCCGTCACACCGAGGGGCCGTCACACCGAGGGGCCGTCACACCGAGGGGCCGTCACACCGAGGGGCCGGGGGCCGTCACACCGAGGGAGTGTAAAATGGCACCACCGTCCACGACTGCCTCCTCCGTTGACTGGCTGTTGCCAGTAACAGATGGACCCTGATTGGCTGAAACGTTTGGGTGGCTATGCTGTTGCCATGGCAAATTGACGTTCATAGCAATGCGTCGTTGGACAGTAAGGTTGTGTTTTTTGTAGATCGATGTCGGCACTTGGCAGGTGACCTGTCTGATTGACTGGTCGTCCTCGACGATGCACAACCAGATGTTTTTTTGGCGTGAGACTTGCCGCGCGGCTCTGGCTTCAGGGCTGATGTTGGCCTTGTTGAATATTGTCTGTCATTAGCCGCGTTGCCAGTTGTGGGTTGGGTCTGTTTGGTGAGCCAAGTGAAGAACACAGAGAAGGTAACAGCCTCTGTCATTAGTCACTCAGCGGTTCGGAAAGCCGAACGGACAGCGATTTGTTCTTCCAATTATCACCCTATTATGGTATCATCCAAGTAATTGTGAGCCACCAACCTGGAGATGACACAATGAAGGGCTTGTTGGCTGGGGTTGAGGGTAAGATACGTGTGTATGTTCAAGACGGAAAAGAAAGAAAGTTATTTTTTTATATGTGATCTCTAAAAACCTTTAGTTTTCCCTTACGGACTGGAGAATAATGGGTCTTTATGTGTTTGGAGTCAAACTAATGACCCAGAGTTATTGTAAGTGACTGACCTTCACACTGGTCATGTTCTGTTTGTTTCCTGGTCGTTTCCACTGGTCGTCCCATGAACTATTCAGGAGACAAGTTTGGGTGTGGGTGGGTGGGGGCGAAAAGATGCAGTGTTTGTTCTGTGTGGAACCAGGGGTGGTGGTGGGACACAGTGGGTACTGTGAGATTGTACTGTGGAACCAGGGGTGGTGGTGGGACACAGTGGGTACTGTGGGATTGTACTGTGGAACCAGGGGAGGTGGTGGGACACAGTGGGTACTGTGGGATTGTACTGTGGAACCAGGGGTGGTGGTGGGACACAGTGGGTACTGTGGGATTGTACTGTGGAACCAGGGGAGGTGGTGGGACACAGTGGGTACTGTGGGATTGTACTGTGGAACCAGGGGTGGTGGTGGGACACAGTGGGTACTGTGGGATTGTACTGTGGAACCAGGGGTGGTGGTGGGACACAGTGGGTACTGTGAGATTGTACTGTGGAACCAGGGGTGGTGGTGGGACACAGTGGGTACTGTGGGATTGTACTGTGGAACCACGGGTGGAGGTGGAACACAGTGGGTACTGTGGGATTGTACTGTGGAACCAGGGGTGGTGGTGGGACACAGTGGGTACTGTGGGATTGTACTGTGGAACCACGGGTGGAGGTGGAACACAGTGGGTACTGTGGGATTGTACTGTGGAACCAGGGGTGGTGGTGGGACACAGTGGGTACTGTGAGATTGTACTGTGGAACCAGGGGAGGTGGTGGGACACAGTGGGTACTGTGGGATTGTACTGTGGAACCACGGGTGGAGGTGGAACACAGTGGGTACTGTGGGATTGTACTGTGGAACCAGGGGAGGTGGTGGGACACAGTGGGTACTGTGGGATTGTACTGTGGAACCACGGGTGGTGGTGGGACACAGTGGGATTGTACTGGGTGTGTGTGTGTGTGTGTGTGTCTGTGTGTATGCGTGTGTGTGTGTGTGTGTGTGTGTGTGTTTTGAGATGGGATTGTATGGGGGTGCTGAGAGAGTTACAGAAAGCGGGTAAAGGCAGCCATTGTCCCAGAGACAGATGCCCTTTGTGACCCCTCCTGGCTTTGTGCCACGCATCCCCCTGGTGGGGCCCTATCCTCCATGCTCTGGCACCTGCCCCTGGTGGGGCCCTATCCTCCATGCTCTGGCACCTGCCCCTGGTGGGGCCCTATCCTCCATGCTCTGGCACCTGCCCCTGGTGGGGCCCTATCCTCCATGCTCTGGCACCTGCCCCTGGTGGGGCCCTATCCTCCATGCTCTGGCACCTGCCCCTGGTGGGGCCCTATCCTCCATGCTCTGGCACCTGCCCCTGGTGGGGCCCTATCCTCCATGCTCTGGCACCTGCCCTTGGTGGGGCCCTATCCTCCATGCTCTGGCACCTGCCCCTGGTGGGGCCCTATCCTCCATGCTCTGGCACCTGCCCCTGGTGGGGCCCTATCCTCCATGCTCTGGCACCTGCCCCTGGTGGGGCCCTATCCTCCATGCTCTGGCACCTGCCCCTGGTGGGGCCCTATCCTCCATGCTCTGGCACCTGCCCCTGGTGGGGCCCTATCCTCCATGCTCTGGCACCTGCCCCTGGTGGGGCCCTATCCTCCATGCTCTGGCACCTGCCCCTGGTGGGGCCCTATCCTCCATGCTCTGGCACCTGCCCCTGGTGGGGCCCTATCCTCCATGCTCTGGCACCTCCCCTGGTGGGGCCCTATCCTCCATGCTCTGGCACCTGCCCCTGGTGGGGCCCTATCCTCCATGCTCTGGCACCTGCCCCTGGTGGGGCCCTATCCTCCATGCTCTGGCACCTCCCCCTGGTGGGGCCCTATCCTCCATGCTCTGGCACCTGCCCCTGGTGGGGCCCTATCCTCCATGCTCTGGCACCTGCCCCTGGTGGGGCCCTATCCTCCATGCTCTGGCACCTCCCCCTGGTGGGGCCCTATCCTCCATGCTCTGGCACCTGCCCCTGGTGGGGCCCTATCCTCCATGCTCTGGCACCTCCCCCTGGTGGGGCCCTATCCTCCATGCTCTGGCACCTGCCCCTGGTGGGGCCCTATCCTCCATGCTCTTGCACCTCCCCCTGGTGGGGCCCTATCCTCCATACTCTGGCACCTGCTGCCCCCACTGCCCTACCAAGGCTTCTTACACACCACTTTGATTCTCGCTCTTTCTTGCTCCTCACCCCTGAGAGCTTACCGCCAGTTACCTGCCTGTAGTTGCCGGGCAACACTCATTTAACGTTTTTTAAATTTTCTACTATTGGTAGTGGTCATTTACATGGCACCACAAGGTGTCCAATTCTGCTTCCTGCAAAGAATGTCTTTGTGAAGTGAGGCCTTCATCGCCTACCTTCTAGGTCTCTATAAGAGGGAGTGAATATGTCAGCATGGAGGGATTAATGTGTTACTCCACTGGCCTGTATTCTGTACAACATTACTTCAACTTACAGTCATACTCATAATTCTGTAATTTCATTAAGTTCTGTTATTCTGTGTATTCTGTATGTATAGGTGACGTCTAAGGCCATGTGTGGTCACCTTGTATGTATGTCTCCTTACTTCCTGATGATGATAAGGGAGTGGGAGATGGAGAGGGAGATGGAGAGGAGAGGGAGAGGGAGATGGAGATGGAGAGGAGTTCAGAAGCTCTGCACAGATTACCTGTGGCCTGGTTGGTGGAGAAATACCAGGGTTGTGAGTTCCCAAACCAGTACCCACATACTGGCCTCATTTCTCATCCTGTAGTCATTTTAAATGGCTGTGTGTGACCTTGAGATGTTTATAATGGCATAATGTAGTGACCTTGAGATGTTTATAATGGCATAATGTAGTGACCTGGAGATGTTTATAATGGCATAATGTAGTGACCTGGAGATGTTTATAATGGCATAATGTAGTGACCTGGAGATGTTTATAATGGCATAATGTAGTGACCTGGAGATGTTTATAATGGCATAATGTAGTGACCTGGAGATGTTTATAATGGCATAATGTAGTGACCTGGAGATGTTTATAATGGCATAATGTAGTGACCTGGAGATGTTTATAATGGCATAATGTAGTGACCTGGAGATGTTTATAATGGCATAATGTAGTGACCTGGAGATGTTTATAATGGCATAATGTGGTGACCTGGAGATGTTTATAATGGCATAATGTTGTGACCTGGAGGTGTTTATAATGGCATAATGTAGTGACCTGGAGGTGTTTATAATGGCATAATGTAGAGACCTGGAGATGTTTATAATGGCATAATGTAGTGACCTGGAGGTGTTTATAATGGCATAATGTAGTGACCTGGAGATGTTTATAATGGCATAATGTAGTGACCTGGAGGTGTTTATAATGGCATAATGTAGAGACCTGGAGATGTTTATAATGGCATAATGTAGTGACCTGGAGATGTTTATAATGGCATAATGTAGTGACCTGGAGATGTTTATAATGGCATAATGTAGTGACCTGGAGATGTTTATAATGGCATAATGTGGTGACCTGGAGATGTTTATAATGGCATAATGTGGTGACCTGGAGATGTTTATAATGGCATAATGTGGTGACCTAGAGGTGTTTATAATGGCATAATGTAGTGACCTGGAGATGTTTATAATGGCATAATGTAGTGACCTGGAGGTGTTTATAATGGCATAATGTAGTGACCTGGAGATGTTTATAATGGCATAATGTAGTGACCTGGAGATGTTTATAATGGCATAATGTAGTGACCTGGAGATGTTTATAATGGCATAATGTAGTGACCTGGAGGTGTTTATAATGGCATAATGTAGTGACCTGGAGATGTTTATAATGGCATAATGTGGTGACCTGGAGGTGTTTATAATGGCATAATGTAGTGACCTGGAGATGTTTATAATGGCTGGGTGTTATGACCTTTAGATTTTTATAGAAGTTGGATGTTTAGATACTTTTAATGGCCTCAGTATCGTGACCTTTAGATGTTCACAAGGGCTGGGTTGTGTGTGACCTGTCCCATATGTAGCTACTGTACCACAGCAGTAACACCCCCCCACACACACACACACAGACACACCCACACACACACAGACACACACACACACACACACACACACACACACACACACACACACCACCCTATCATCCGATGCATGCCCAGGCACTGCTCTCAGTGATGTAGCCATGTTGTGTGTGTGTGTCTGTGTGTGTGTGATGTAGCCCAGATTAACGGGTGTTATCGCTGAAACCATTAGCTCACTGTTTAGGCCGTCTTCCAGGTCGCAGTTTTCATTTGATGCTGAGGTGAGAGCTTTGGATGAGATAACGACAGAGCGATTAGGCTGGACAGGCTGAGGCCTGTGGGTCAGTCTGGTTAAGTGGACAGGTGTGTGTACTCTACCTGTGTGTCCAGCCTCCACAGCCCTGCCCCTATTAAACCCTGCCTTGTACAGTAATAGAACTGGCCTCGGTCACCGACCGGTCCTCACACAGGGCTGATTGCGGTATCAGCGGTACTGTTGTTCGGGTTTGATTAGGTTATCTTCCCGGTTCATATCCGATTGCTATCTGACTTCCTACTGGCGTGATACAGGCTTTGTGACTTGGGATTTGTACAAGGTCCGGTCATGTGTTTCTGCACACCTGGACCGATGAACTAGCTGACCTCTCATTTGGCAGCCTTTGTATGTGCGTGTGTGTGTGTGTGTGTGTGTGTACAGTCATTTCCTGAATGGCAACAGCTGCTGCCACATGGTTTGGTAAACACACACACGCACGCACACAGGGGTACAGTTGCAGGTGTGTGTGTGTGTCTGCAGTACTGGCATCAACAGTTACATGATGTCTGTCGGCAATTAGAACCGTATGTCCTGTGGGCACGGGGAGGTCAGAGGTCGTGGCTGCCCTTCTTGGTGTGCCAGATGATTATTGCTGGTCATGACTTGGTAGTCAGAGGCGGAGAACAGGGCTCTTTTCATGTTTATTTCGGAATGTAATGTTTTTGCTGTGCGTGCGTTTGAAACTCACCCAGAACAGGTGGAAGAGGGCTGACTAGGCTGGAGCGAACCAAACCAGAGATTGGGGGGGGGGGGTTTGGACCCCTGGGTGTCCACCTTATTTAGATCCTTGTTAAACTGTAAATGCTTGATCTAAAGTAAAACATGGTTGATATGCAAGTTAATGCAAGTTGGTTATTAAGTGTGTTTATC
Source organism: Dallia pectoralis (assembly GCA_029465975.1). Classification (NCBI taxonomy): domain Eukaryota; kingdom Metazoa; phylum Chordata; class Actinopteri; order Esociformes; family Umbridae; genus Dallia; species Dallia pectoralis. The sequence continues at coordinate 657,016 of CM055756.1, forward strand.
AAGGGAGAGGAGGCTGCTGGGTAATTTCTCTAAGCTGTGCTGGGTCCTCGTGACCTACTAGAACAGTGGTACTCATAAAAAAAGTTATTCAGTGGATAATATACTATACATATATCCTGTCTCTCTCTCATGTTGTTTTTATCGCTACTTTTCCGTTCTCTTTTTCAATCATCATCATTCATAACCACATAGTGTTAATATCCATTCATAACCACATAGTGTTAATATCCATTCATAACCACACAGTGTTAATATCCATTCATAACCACACAGTGTTAATATCCATTCATAACCACACAGTGTTAATATCCATTCATAACCACACAGTGTTAATATCCATTCATAACCACATAGTGTTAATATCCATTCATAACTACATAGTGTTAATATCCATTCATAACCACATAGTGTTAATATCCATTCATAACCACATAGTGTTAATATCCATTCATAACCACATAGTGTTAATATCCATTCATAACTACATAGTGTTAATATCCATTCATAACCACATAGTGTTAATATCCATTCATAACCACATAGTGTTAATATCCATTCATAACCACATAGTGTTAATATCCATTCATAACCACATAGTGTTATTATCTATTCATAACCACATAGTGTTAATATCCATTCATAACCACATAGTGTTATTATCTATTCATAACCACATAGTGTTATTATCTATTCATAACCACACAGTGTTAATATCCATTCATAACCACACAGTGTTAATATCCATTCATAACCACACAGTGATTAACACATAGTGTTAATATCCATTCATAACCACATAGTGTTAATATCCATTCATAACCACATAGTGTTAATATCATCTCCTGAGGCAACTATGGGCATCATGACAGTCCTGAACTCTAGACATTATTACAATATAATAGTTTTATCAAAGATACCTAGAAATAGACAGCCAGGCTATAATGCGGTAAATGAGATAGGGTTGATGTATTCAAGCGGAACAGCAAATGGGTCTTTCAGGAAAGACACTGATAATTGTATCATCAAATTAACAGCCAGAGTAACGAGTTGATAGAGTAACTGACCTAACCTCTCACCTCTGACCCTTGACCTGAAACCCCCTGACCACTGCCATTTGGCCCCTGCTGACAGACGGTGAACATCCTAACGTGAGACGCAGGGAGAACTTGTCTCTCTAGGACTGTTGAGAGAGTAAATAGGGACAGACAAGAGGATAGTCTAACGAGAAAGAGGATAACCAGATGGAAACCTTGTGTAGACTAAAGGAAACCGATCTGTGTAAGGAAGTTCAGGGTGATTATGGGATCCGATTAGCTCAGATCTTCTGATATCAGACCAGTCAAATTAGTCTTACATCAATGGCTTGTAACTCGATCTGTCAGTATCTTTACTCTGAAGTCTGGAGCAGAGCAGCAGAGAGTGATGTCTGCATCCTGTTGTTTTGTTATGAACATTCATACTGTGCAATAAGGGCCATTTATAATGCATTGTGTTAGTAGGGTTAATAAATAGTGTGTTGTGTTATTAGGGTTAATAAATAGTGTCTTGTGTTATTAGGGTTAATAAATAGTGTGATGTGTTAGTAGGGTTAATAAATAGTGTGTTGTGTTATTAGGGTTAATTAATAGTGTCTTGTTATTAGGGTTAATTAATAGTGTGTTGTCTTAGTAGGGTTAATAAATAGTGTGTTGTGTTAGTAGGGTTAATAAATAGTGTGTTGTGTTATTATGGTTAATAAATAGTGTGTTGTCTTATTATGGTTAATAAATAGTGTTTTGTGTTATTAGGGTTAATTACATTTACATTTACATTTTTTAATAAATAGTGTGTTGTGTTAGTAGGGTTAATAAATAGTGTGTTGCGTTATTAGGGTTAATAAATAGTGTGTTGTCTTATTATGGTTAATAAATAGTGTTTTGTGTTATTAGGGTTAATTACATTTACATTTACATTTTTTAATAAAAAGTGTGTTGTGTTAGTAGGGTTAATAAATAGTGTGGTGTGTTATTAGGGTTAATAAATAGTGTGTTGTGTTATTAGGGTTCATTAATAGTGTGTTGTGTTAGTAGGGTTAATAAATAGTGTGTTGTGTTAATAGGGTTAATAAATAGTGTGTTGTGTTATTAGGGTTAATAAATAGTGTGTCTTGTTATTAGGGTTAATTAATAGTGTGTTGTGTTAGTAGGGTTAATAAATAGTGTGGTGTGTTAATAGGGTTAATAAATAGTGTGTTGTGTTATTAGGGTTAATTAATAGTGTGTTGTGTTATTAGGGTTAATAAATAGTGTGTTGTGTTATTAGGGTTAATAAATAGTGTGTTGTGTTATTAGGGTTAATTAATAGTGTGTTGTGTTAGTAGGGTTAATAAATAGTGTGGTGTGTTAATAGGGTTAATAAATAGTGTGTTGTGTTATTAGGGTTAATTAATAGTGTGTTGTGTTATTAGGGTTAATAAATAGTGTGTTGTGTTATTAGGGTTAATAAATAGTGTGTTGTGTTATTAGGGTTAATTAATAGTGTGTTGTGTTAGTAGGGTTAATAAATAGTGTGTTGTGTTATTAGGGTTAATAAATAGTGTGTTGTGTTATTAGGGTTAATTAATAGTGTGGTGTGTTATTAGGGTTAATTATTAGTGTGTTGTGTTATTAGGGTTAATTAATAGTGTGTTGTGTTATTAGGGTTAATTATTAGTGTGTTGTGTTATTAGGGTTAATTAATAGTGTGTTGTGTTATTAGGGTTATTAAATACGCATTAGGATCAATGTTTTCTAATACATTAAATGTGACATTGATGCTCTCACATTTGCACACACTCACATATACACACACCTGCATACACACTCACATATACTCACATATACACACACTCACATATACACACACCTGCATACACACACTCACATATACACACACTCACATATACACACACCTGCATACACACACTCACATATACACACACTCACATATACACACACTCACATATACACACACACTCACATATACACACACACTCACATATACTCACATATACACACACTCGCATACACACTCACATATACACACACTCACATATACACACACTCGCATATACACAGACTTGCATACACACTAACATTCACATATACACACACTCACATATACACACACCTGCATACACACTCGCATATACACACACCTGCATACACACTCACATATACACACACCTGCATACACACTCACATATACACACACTTGCACACACACTCACATACACACTCACATATACACACCCTTGCGTACACACTCACATATTCACACACTCACATATACACACACTAACATATACAGACACTTGCATACACACACTCACATATACACACACTCACATAAACACACACTCACATATACACACACTCACATATACACACACTCACATATACACACACTCACATATACAGACACTCACATATACACACACTTGCATACACACACTCACATATACACACACTCACATATACACACACTCACATATACACACACTCACATATACAGACACTCACATATACACACACTTGCATACACACACTCACATATACACACACTCACATATACACACACTCACATATACACACACTCACATATACAGACACTCACATATACACACACTTGCATACACACACTCACATACACACTCACATACACACTCACATACACACTCACATACACACTCACATATACACACACTCGCATACACACTCACATACACACTCACATACACACTCACATATACACACACTCACATATACACAGACTTGCAAACACACTAACATACACACTAACATACACACTCACATATATACACACTCACATATACACACACTCACATATACACACACTTGCACACACACTCACATATACACACACACTCACATATACAGACACTCACATATACAGACACTCACATATACACACACTCACATATACACACACTCACATATACACACACTTGCATACACACACTCACATATACACACACTTGCAAACACACTAACATACACACTAACATACACACTCACACACACACTTGCATACACACTCACATTTGTTGTTTGTCAGGATGCTGTGTGTGCAACATGTCTGTGTGTGTGCAACTTGCTTCTGTCTGGGTGTTTGTGTGTGTGTGTGTGTGTGCAACATGTGTGTGTGTGTGTGTGTGTGTGTGTGTGTGTGTGTGTGTGTGTGTGTGTGTGTGTGTGTGTGTGTGTGTGTGTGTGTGTGTGTGTGTGTGTGTGTGTGTGTGTGTGTGTGTGCAACATGCTTGTGTCTGAGTACTAGGTGATAAACCCTCTCAGTACTTTTGTGGACTAGACAGAGAGAAAGGACTGGCAAGCAGGAGTGTGTGGTGGTGGCTGGTGTTCTGTAGAGACAGAGTTACTGAGTGTTTGTTCATGTCCCTCTTACTCTCTACGTTGATTGTACCTTGTATTTGTGCTGTGAAAGTGTCTTCTTCCTTCCTGTAGTGGGCTGTCTTTATATTTGTTTGGTGGGGTGTTCTGCTCGTGACCCGGTTATGTGTGTGGGTTTCATTCTGTGTGTTCAGGTGGTATCATTTCCAGGCAGTGGGAGGTCTTGTGGTGTTTTCTCTAATTTCTGCTGTGTGTGCATGTCAAACACACAAACCGTTGACCCACCCAATACGCCAACGGGGGTGCACATTCCGATTAGTAACCAGAAAGCACTGTTTGTATTGTTTCAATAAAATACACTTAATCTGCTAACTGTAATGGTAGGCCTACCACATGGATACTTCATTACCAGGATAAAACATCTATCAATGCCAGAATAAAAAATGCCAGAATAATAATTTGCTAGTCATAGTTCCTTTTCATACTCGATCTGCTTATGACAAATTGCACTGTACTCATTTAATGATGGAGGTAGATTTGCAATATTTGTGAGATAGTTTGGAGGCTTACACAGTCGACAACGAGTACTGACCTTTAAAGTAAAACCTTTCTTACTCTCGGATTCTAAACACTTTGCTGCATACAGTTAGTGTTTGACCCAAGAGATTGTCTTTTAATGCCTAGAATATTGAAGCGTTTAACATGATTCAGCTGGAGATCAGGCCTGAAACACATCTTGCTCTATAAACTTCCATCACTGAATTACATAGTTGGCGTGTGCCTGAAAGCTGCTTCTGGAGCATGACAGTAGAGGCTTTACCTGTGGGCGACATCCCAGGTGCCTAGTCATCTAGGGAACATTTGTCACCGTTAGGGTTTAGGTACGACACAGGCACAGTGCTGGAGTTAAACATAAATAAAACTACAATAAAGCACACCAGTGGTTGGCAAGGGGCCATCTAAACATGCTGCCCAATTAGAAGCTGCCTCTAATTACAGACAACACAAACACATGGGAATGTCTGGAGGCATCTCTGCTGTCCTGTTCTGACACCACATAGAAGCCTCCATAATGGCAGGTGGTGATACATTTGTATAATCCATTGGTTATTAATTCCAAAGTAAGTGAAGCTCTGTGGTTCAGTGGACCAGCCTAATGCAGATCATTCAGTCGTAAGACACTAAGGATGTTGGTGCCGGAGTCGGGTTTATCTCAACCTGTCTGTCTAGTTTCGCCTGTCATAGAGAGTAATAAAATGGCACAAATGATTTACTAAGTAAATAATAGACCAAGTGAAACATGAAGATGTGTTTGAAGTCAAGGCAGGGATAGAGAGAGGGCTAGCATTTCCACCAGACTAGAGTTCAGTCAGTGTTGTCCAAGATTCTTATAGACTCAAAGTGTGTGTGTGTTCGTATTTTGTGTGTGTGTGTGTGTGTGTGTGTGTGTGTGTGTGTGTGTGTGACAGTCCCTAATCAGCTGAAGTGCCTGAACACAATGTTCCTCTTGCCACCCTTCAGTGCGTTCATATAGCGTAATGTTTTCCCCACAACACCCACGCAGGCAACTACACACACACACACACACACACACACAAACACACACACACGTGCATACTGCAGGAACACACTCATTAACATAGCATTGAACAGCCCAGTGCTCATCAATTCTGTAGCGTCCCATTGTATACATTCCTCTGGTGTGGATTCTGCTGTGATGAGTTCCAGTATAGAGCACACTGACCCAACCCATATAATGCCTCCACACTCTACCATCCCAGTCAGTCACAGATACACTATAGAGCACACTGACTGTCTCTGGGTCATCTATTAGACCCAACCCATATAATGCCTCCTCTCTCCACTCTACCCATCCCTGTGTTCCCATAGGTTACTCCTCTCTCTGTCCCTCACTCCCTCTCTTCCTCTAGTCCCAGCCGTGTGTTTCTCACTGACGAGTACACTTTAACTAAGCTGAGTGAACAGGGTGGGAGGTGTAGCGTCAGTTAAACTTCATCTTGCTCTACCCCCTTTTTTCCTTAACTGAACCCCAAAGCCAGAAATAGCTCATTTCTAATAAAGACATTTGATTGGTCCCCACAAGGTCACATGTTCTGTGTTATGTGAGGATGTTTTGTCCTCACCAGGTTATTACAAGTTGAAAACACACAGCTGTCTCCTCTCAGTTGAATTTCACTCTCCTACTTTTCTCTCTCTTTCTCTTTTTATCTCTCTCATTCAGTTCTTCTGACACCTTTTCTCTGTTTCTCTCCCTCTTTCTTTCCATCTGTCTCTTTCTATTGCTGGGTTCTGTTGTCTAAACACTTCTCCCTGTTAACTCTTGACAGAGGAACAATTTGATATCCACTTCAAATAGTTTTCCTGTTTTGTGGCTTGAAGGCAGCACTTGTTTCTAACACTGAGAGAGAGGGAACGAGAGAGAGAGAGAGAGAGAGAGAGAGAGGTACGAGGTACTAAAGGAGGGAGTATGAGAGGGAAAGGATAAAAGATGAGGAAAAGACATGCCCTCTGGGCCCAGCGGCCTGGTGTGTTAAGTTTAGCAACGTGTCAGGGTGTGTGTGTGTGTTTAGATAGGAAGATATAGTCCCCCCCCCCTCCCGTTTTCCTATAGTGGGCTTTTGTGTGTCTGATTGATTTATGTAATGTGTATGTGTATGAACTTGCCACAGTTCACCTGAATGTGTACTGTAAGCTTACTGGAGCCTGTGCTCTTGATTCATTTGGGTGGGTGTCACAGTTAGGTTTGTGGTTAGGGAGGGTTTTGAATAGGAACATATTTGCATATATGCGCAAAGATGGATATTCCTCATGTAAGTGTGTGTGGGACATTTTGCAAGTCACAATTTTTTGATAAAGGCTATTTTAGGCTTTTGGTTAGCTTGTCTGGCAGATGTTTGTCGATTCCTGTGTTCAGGTTAGGTTTATATCATCCCAGAGTAAATCCCAGAGTAGCTTGTAGACATACCAGACAGGTAGTGGCGCAACACATTAGTCTTTCCTCACGTGGGGAGAAGAAAATATGAATCCAGCTTTTTCCTGACTTCACAGAAAGATGTGGGTGATTAATGTAAACATTGTGTTGCCATGCCATTAAAGCCCTTTACATTTAATTGAGACATATAGTACAGCAGAGAGATGAGTGAGAAAAACAATGACTTTATATTTTTTGGGGGAAGTGCTTCAGCAGGTTTGAAATAATAAATTAGCATCTTGTGTAAGAGACACTCAGAATTGGAAATGATAAAGTCTTAATGCTAAAAAGTGTGTGTTGGAGAGTCTTGGAGAGTGTGACAGGGAGCATAAAGATCGGAGTGAGACAGCAGATGTTACCGTGGTGACAGCATGTGTTAGTCAGGTGTTATGTCTGTCTGTTTGTTGTGGAATCCCCAGGCACAACAGTCTGCAGACTCACAGACTGGGCACTTACCGACCGACTGACTGACTGACTGCATGATCCGGCATGAATGCGGTAACAAGACACATGAACACTTATTCCCGGTCAGGTCACATGGTCACTAAACACTTTGCCCCCCGTGTGAATCCTTGAGCCCACGCCACTTGATCTGGGATGCCCTGTGTCCGAGACAGGCTCGTCAGAGGATTACGCGCTGACTGAAGATCGAAGAGACCGACCCATTGTATTCTGGTGGCAAGTGTCTGTGTGTGTCTGTGTGTGTCTGTGTGTGTCTGTGTGTGTCTGTGTGTGTTTGTGTGTGTGTGTGTGGTTGCATGCGTTTGAGAATGTGAATGAATGTGGGCTTTATTAAGTGTGAGGACAGGACACTGGGAAATGAGGGCCTCAGCTGTTAAGTATTCAGCTTCATTGTAAACTGCCTCAAGTGGCCGCCTCTCCACAAGCATGTCTTATCAATGGAATTCTCTCACTCCCTCTCTGTCCCGCTTTGCCCCTCTTCCATTTTGCTCCCGGTCTTTCTTCATCTCTCCCTCTGCCCCTCATTCTTTCACAAACAGAACATGAACTCACGGCGGGGACACTGGAAGCCGTGTCATTCCTGTCTCCATGCCAACGGCAGTGTGAGGGCAGAGCGAGCTTGGCATTCGGCGATCCAGGGCCTGATAAAGGAGCATGACATGGTGCACACAGACAGGTTGTTGAGTCCATGGCAGTCCAAGTCATTTCCACTTGCTGCTGGCTCTTTGTTAACCGGCTGGTACTGTGGTTCCTGTGGTTGGTGAACTTCCAGTACGGAATTACAGTGTGAGTTCTCTCAGTGGGTTGTTTATATCCCAGCTATCACTTTGACGTTGCCCTTTGGATCGGTCTTGTGGCCCAGGTTTGTTTAGGGAGAGGAAACTGGTTGGTTCTGAAGGCCAGAATGGCCACAGTTGGCCGCTGACACTGGCCCTAAGGCAGAGAGTGTGGCTGTAGTGGTTTAGGATGTGTGTGTTTTTAACCTAAGCCCTATGTTCTCTGGCCAGGCCCCTCTCTCTGCTCAGGTGGTCTGGCTGTGTGTAAATCAGCCCCTGTCTGTCAGCAGGTGTTAGTAGTGGTGTAGCTGGTCACACGGGGTCAACCCAATGACCTCACTGCCCTCAGGTGCTCCAGTTTGACAAACACACAGACACTTATGACTTATTCCCTTCTCAGAGGCTTTTCTAGTGAAAGAACGTCGGACATCAAGCATTTAGGCCAACTAGCCAGGCCAACTAGCCAGGCCAACTAGCCAGGCCAACTAGCCAGGCCAACTAGCCAGGCCAACTAGCCAGGCCAACTAGCCAGGCCAACTAGCCAGGCCCCAGGCTGTGATCACTAGCCAAATGTCCTGCACTGCAGATAACGTCGCCATCAATAGAGCTGGCGTCAATCCTGCTTCAACATGTTAGAGAGGCATTTTTCTTCTGCATACGTAGCATATTTACTTTTTCCAAAATGTTGCGTCCTGCCGAAACCTCCTTCCTAAGCCTCTGTCTTGGCAGGATGGTCCATCTTTACACCCTCTATAAAACACAGCAGGTGTGGGTTTAAGGCAGCAGGCCAGCCACATTAGAATAATGACAGACTTCAGCCTGCCCTCTGTTTGTTTAACACTAAACTCTGTAAGACCACCTAACCACCACCATAACTGAACATCCAGTCTAACACTAGTCCATCCACTAAAACTAGTTTAAACGAACTCTAGTCCACGCTAATGATATTCCACACTAACTCTAGTCCACACTAATGATATTCCACTCTAACTCTAGTACCTGCTAATGATATTCCACACTAACTCTAGTCCAAGCTAATAATATTCCACACTAACTCTAGTCCAAGCTAATAATATTCCACACTAACTCTAGTACCTGCTAATGATTTTCCACACTAACTCTAGTTCACGCTAATGATATTCCACACTAACTCTAGTTCACGCTAATGACATTCCACACTAACTCTAGTACCTGCTAATGATCTTCCACACTAACTCTAGTCCACCCTAATGATATTCCACACTAACTCTAGTCCACGCTAATGATATTACACACTAACTTTAGTCCACAGTAATGATATTTCACACTAACTCTAGTCCAAGCTAATAATATTCCACACTAACTCTAGTACCTGCTAATGATATTCCACACTAACTCTAGTTCACGCTAATGATATTCCACACTAACTCTAGTTCACGCTAATGATATTCCACACTAACTCTAGTACCTGCTAATGATCTTCCACACTAACTCTAGTCCACCCTAATGATATTCCACACTAACTCTAGTCCACGCTAATGATATTACACACTAACTTTAGTCCACAGTAATGATATTTCACAGTAACTCTAGTCCAAGCTAATAATATTCCACACTAACTCTAGTACCTGCTAATGAAATTCCACACTAACTCTAGTTCACGCTAATAATATTCCACACTAACTCTAGTTCACGCTAATGATATTCCACACTAACTCTAGTACCTGCTAATGATCTTCCACACTAACTCTAGTCCACCCTAATGATATTCCACACTAACTCTAGTCCACGCTAATGATATTACACACTAACTTTAGTCCACAGTAATGATATTCCACACTAACTCTAGTTCACGCTAATGATATTCCACACTAACTCTAGTCCACCCTAATGATATTCCACACTAACTCTAGTACCTGCTAATGATATTCCACACTAACTCTAGTTCACGCTAATGATATTCCCAACTAACTCTAGTCCACGCTAATGATATTCCACATTAACTCTAGTCCACCCTAATGATATTCCACACTAACTTTAGTCCACGCTAATGATATTCCACACTAACTCTAGTTCACACTAATGATATTCCACACTAACTCTAGTCTCTGCTAATGATATTCCACACTAACTTTAGTCCCTGCTAATGATCTTCCACACTAACTCTATTTCACGCTAATGATATTCCACACTAACTCTATTTCACGCTAATGATATTCCACACTAACTCTAGTCCACGCTAATGATATTCCACACTAACTCTAGTTCACGCTAATGATATACCACACTAACTCTATTTCACGCTAATGATATTCCACACTAACTCTAGTCCCTGCTAATGATATTCCACACTAACTCTATTCCCTGGCAATGATATTCCACACTAACTCTACTCCACACTAATGATATTTCACACTAATGATATTCCACACGAACTCTACTCCACACTAATGATATTTCACACTAACTCTAGTACCTGCTAATGATATTCCACACTAATGATATTCCACACGAACTCTACTCCACACTAATGATATTTCACACTAACTCTAGTACCTGCTAATGATATTCCACAGTAACTCTAGTCTGTAGGTTTAGCCAGTAGCTTCAGGGAAAGCCCCAGACGAGGCATAATGGGTGTACAGCCTGGAGGCTTTAAAAGGTTTTAGGAGCGAACAACTCAACTTAAATCCTTCTCCTCTGCTGGCCCCAGATCCTGCTGGTGTTGCCCTTTAGTTCTGGTAAATCTGATCAGCAGTAAACTCTTGAAACCTACTGTTAAACACCTAGAAGGACCACCTGTATATATTAGCTAGCGTTAGCTAAGCGGTGGTGAAGTGCCCTGAACACAACTGAATGTATCATCATCATAGCATATAACTTGAAACCAAGAGGTTTGTCTCTCTTCTCATACTCTTCCTTTTGCTCTGACACACTCTTTCTCTTTTTGTATAATATGCTATTTCATCCTATTTCTTTTTATGTACTTCCAAGGTATATTTTCTCTTGCTCTTCCTTCTCTCCTCTCTCCCTTTCCCTCTCTCTCTCTCTCTCTCTCTCTCTCTCTTTCTCTCTTTCTCTCGCTCTCCATGACTCTTCTTCTTCCACCCATCTATCGTTTCTTAATCTCCACAATTCACAGTATTCAAGTGTTTTGGCTATTCCTGGGCATCCTCCTGTACTGTATGTTTGTTGTAGTCTGCCAATAGTCTGGGGTGGAGGCTACAGTAATGTTTTTTAAAGTTGTGGCTCGTCTGTAGTGTTTCTCATCTAATCTGTGCCTGCCGCCTCTGAGGGATTTCCCCTTGTGGTGGCGTCGGCTAACGAGTCACTGTCGGTCGGTGGGGGTGAAATTGGCACGAGAGAATGAGAGAATACGCGACAACTGCTTTCAAGTAAATGTTCCTTGTGCCTGAATCAGTTTGCGTTATAATTACCCATTATCCTCACTAGGCTCTCACACTGCGGCCTATTGTCTAAAACGCCAGACAGATTTGGAGGGAAATGAACCCAGCGAGAAACGTTTTTCCACTGGCGTGCGCTAGTGTGTTTTCCTGTGTCTGTGTGTATTCAGTTGCTTATATGGGCATCAGTATGATGGAGTTGTTCCATGCTAGTAGTTGCGGACAGTGCTCACTATTGCCAGTATAAAGGAGCACACAGAATAGGGTCAGGAAGGTGTTTTCCATGGCTGCTGTGGATGAGTCGTCCCAGAGCCCCATCCTGTGTACTGCTCTTATTCTTCTGTACATCACGGCCATGTAGTGGTTAGAGGGCAGGGTGGCATCAAAGGTGTCCTCATACCCAGCTTCACCCAGTTAGTCCTGTCAGCCCATCTGAACCCTACGCCCAGTACCCAGAAGCCTGGCACTTGAGTATGTGATGGATCGCTGAGGGTTTAGTCTGGTGCTGAGTCTTTGTGTCTAAGTTAATGCATCATTCTGGGGGATTTGTCGATTTGGGAGCCAGGCAGTGGTGTGTGTGTGTGTGTTAGTGTGTGTGTGTGTGTCTGCGTGTGTGTGTGTGTGTCTGCGTGTGTGTGTGTGTGTGTGTGTGTGTTTGCTGTAATCCATTAAGTAACCTGAAGACACAGTGGTCGTCTAGCCTTTTTAAACCCACTAGTGTTAACGTACTGATAGATGGCAATGTAAGCAGTACCCCGCGGCACTGATAACAGGCTTCTGCTAACCAAATAAACACAACTGACGAGGAGGAGATGGGTGTGTGTGTGTGTGTGTACTGAAATGCAACCAACCGGAGATTGAAACAACGAGCACTCGATACTCTGAAATGTCCCTATTGAATATAATGAGGTGTTGTGGCATGTGTTTGGTTGCATGTGTTTGGTTGCATGTGTTTGGTTGCATGTGTTTGGTTGCATGTGTTTGGTTGCATGTGTTTGGTTGCATGTGTTTGGTTGCATGTGTTTGGTTGCATGTTCAGGCCTGGGGTTGTATTTGTGTCAGAACAGACAGAGAGACACTTAAACTGAGAAGATTGTATCTTAGCGAATCGAGTGCAAAAAACAACTAATACTAAACTACTACTAATGAGGTAAACAGACTAATAACATAAAACAAATTAATTAACTAAAATGTAAACAAACTGAAAATCTACCAAATTGATGGCATTGAACTGACAAGAAGTTGGGTCATCCCTTCTGCAGTCAGTCACTATATCATTTTGCAGGATCCTCCACATCGTTTGATGATTATTAGAACATTCTAGAAGGATTTCTGTGCTTTTTGGGGAGATTTCAATGAGATCACCATAGTCACCCTGCCAAGTTAGACAGTATGAGATTAGAATCAGTGAGGAGTGTTCTGCTCTCTAGTGGAATTTTCCCTGCTTAACTTGAGAAGAAAATACTTCGGTTAATTTGAGAAAACCTTTTCATAATGGTATCTTGTTTTTGCCTGACATTGGGCTTGGCATTCAGACCTAATAGTTACATTTTGGTGTCATTAGATCAGATTATCTTTTTCTCACAGCTTCAGGTGTCATATCATACGTTTCTCACACCACCTATCATATGCTTGATTCTCTAGCCACTCTAGCATTAAGGCCTGATTGATGGACTACTGCAGAAATACTCAAGCTCTTTAGGAGGGACCATTCATTTTTTTGGTCACCTGCCTTTTCCAGAACCTTCTTGCCCAGTTACCTTTTTGGCCTGATGGCCAGCTCTAGGAAGAGTCTTTGTCCTTCCAACTCTCTTCCATTTCAGATTGCTGGAGACCCCTGTGCTTCGGAAACATAAAGATATAGCAATTCCTTTGACCATCTTCCCCAGATCTACTATAAGTCATCCTTTAATCTGAGGCATCAGATTCTTTATTGTCTGGTTATTGTCTGGTTATTGTCTGGTTATTGTCTGGTTATTGTCTGGTTATTGTCTGGTTATTGTCTGGTTAAAGACAGTTTGAGCTGTTCTGTGAAATGTGTAGTACACAGCGTTATACAAGATCTTTAGTTTCTTGTCAATTTATTTCATGGAATAGCCTTTATTTCTTTTCTTTTTTTGTTTTTGAACATTTTGAGCGTCAGACTTACAAATGCTGATGCTCTTTTTTCTTTTTACAAATAAACGCATACTACTCCGGGACATGTAAATAAAATGTGCCTTCTAAATGTAGATTTTTTAAATGCTTTCCATGCTTTTTGTGTAGGGTTAGGACTTTAGGTTTGGTTTAGACATTAAAGCTCTGGATGTTATGATTGTGGTTGATCTAAGGTAGTCTTAGGTTTAGGGTTAAGATTCTGGGTTGATGTTCAGGGAATAATAAACGGTAACAAAATAAATTGACCAAACGTTATGAGAACAAGGGTGTGTTGTCTGCTGATGAAAGGCATTGTATTGGTATAGAGAGCTGAGGCAGTGAAGTCAGGGTGATGGCAGTCAGATAAGAGACTTTACCAGAGGGGCCCCGCTTCCTCCACCCACGTACCTGTTTATTATAGGAGACACTTAACTCTCATATCCATATTTATCCCCTACCTCCCCAGTGTGTTGCTGAACTTCCTGGCCTCTACTCTCTGCCCCCTCCCATCTCTCTCAGAACAGGGCAGCCATTGTTGTGAGGTGCTCAGCAAGGTTACTGAGCTACAGGTACTGGGAAGGACACGGTATTGCTTAATCCGTCCAGCTAAAGAAAGACAGGCCGAGGTAGAGAGAGACGGGCCGAGGTAGAGAGAGACAGGCCGAGGTAGAGAGAGACACGGGCCAGGGTAGAGAGAGACGGGCCGAGGTAGAGAGAGACGGGCCGAGGTAGAGGGAGACACGGGCCGAGGTAGAGAGAGACACGGGCCGAGGTAGAGAGAGACACGGGCCGAGGTAGAGAGAGACACGGGCCGAGGTAGAGAGAGACACGGGCCGAGGTAGAGAGAGACACGGGCCGAGGTAGAGAGAGACACGGGCCGAGGTAGAGAGAGACACGGGCCGAGGTAGAGAGAGACACGGGCCGAGGTAGAGAGAGACACGGGCCGAGGTAGAGAGAGACACGGGCCGAGGTAGAGAGAGACACGGGCCGAGGTAGAGAGAGACACGGGCCGAGGTAGAGAGAGACACGGGCCGAGGTAGAGAGAGACACGGGCCGAGGTAGAGAGAGACACGGGCCGGGGTAGAGCGAGACGCGGCCCGAGGTAGAGA
Source organism: Dallia pectoralis (assembly GCA_029465975.1). Taxonomy (NCBI): domain Eukaryota; kingdom Metazoa; phylum Chordata; class Actinopteri; order Esociformes; family Umbridae; genus Dallia; species Dallia pectoralis. The sequence goes on from CM055756.1 coordinate 672,259, forward strand.
GAGACACGGGCCGAGGTAGAGAGAGACACGGGCCGAGGTAGAGAGAGACACGGGCCGAGGTAGAGAGAGACACGGCCCGAGGTAGAGAGAGACACGGCCCGAGGTAGAGAGACACGGCCCGAGGTAGAGAGACACGGCCCGAGGTAGAGAGAGACACGGGCCGAGGTAGAGACACGGGCCGAGGTAGAGAGACACGGGCCGAGGTAGAGAGAGACACGGGCCGAGGTAGAGAGAGACACGGGCCGAGGTAGAGAGAGACACGGGCCGAGGTAGAGAGACACGGGCCGAGGTAGAGAGAGACACGGGCCGAGGTAGAGAGAGACACGGGCCGAGGTAGAGAGAGACACGGGCCGAGGTAGAGAGAGACACGGGCCGAGGTAGAGAGAGACACGGGCCGAGGTAGAGAGACACGGGCCGAGGTAGAGAGACACGGGCCGAGGTAGAGAGACACGGGGCCGAGGTAGAGAGACACGGGCCGAGGTAGAGAGGTAGAAAGACATATGTGCAGCTAGTTGTACAGGCAGTGAAGGCAGGGCGGAGTAAGACTACTAGAGTAGTAGAGCGAAGATGTCAGCTAGAAAAGAGTGACAGGGAGAAATGTGGATGGAGAGATAGAGAGAGGAAGTAATTATGTGCAAAAGCAGCCTTTGTTGTGCTTGACGGTTCGTGCCCCAATACGGATGGAGGGAAGGAACGAGGGAAGAAAGGATGTCTGGGGCGTTACGGTAATTAGCCCAGACAGGTAGAGGGCCTTTGATCTGTCTGTCACGGTGACATGGTTGTGTCTACTGCTCCTCCCACCACAGGGCAACCAGGGCTGGTCGTATCCTGACACCTTCACTAGGCACCTTTCTTACTCATCGTCATTTTAACCGCTGCACTGTGATTCTCACAACCCAACTGGGTGCGACACACAAACACTCAGGTTAAGGACTGCACGTCCCAGAGTGCCCCGCTGCATGGTTTCATGTGTGGGTTAAAACTGGGCTCATCTCACCGACCTAAAGAGTCTTATTAACCTCCTTTATCTTCACTGGCTTGAAAGGTTGAATATGTGGTCATTTAATTAATGTGAATGTAATGGGATGATGTCAGGACCTGCCTGTGTCATAACTGTGGGAGTGGCCTGAATTAGGCTGTTCAACCTGGTTTGACTGCTAATTAGCCTACCTGGGTCAGCCTTCTGTTCCAGATCTTCATTTCAGTTCCCTCTGAACAGTTCAAACATGGTTCTTTAGTAACCCAGTCCATTCTGAAACTCATCCCTAGAACACTGTGACCTGATCTGGGATCAGGCGTTAAAGTGTTCAGCCTGATACAAGGTGGCCCAGCTGTTAGCTGCACACGTTGCTGTGACCTGGCAGGACGTTGGGAGGAATGGTGATGTTTTTTGTGATTTGTTTTCATGTGATTGCAGGAATTTACTGTCATGTTTATTGTGTGTGTTTGTGTAGGTTGTGTGTTCGTTTTGTTTTGTCAGTGTGTGATACACGATTAGTTCCCGAACTCCGTGGCACAAGATTTTGCAGTGTAAATCCTGAGACTGAGACAAGTGGGTCTAGTAAAAAAAGCCGGAAATCAATCCACCCGGTCAACCGTAACCAATCTGGGAAGGTTTAGTTTAACTCACAGAGTTACTTAAATGTACGTGGATGGCAATGGAGAACCACAGCGAGCCAGTGACTCCACCCATCAAGTTGTTTTAGTTAAGATTCTATCAGCCGTGTTGAGCACTAATTTGAGTTAATGTATTCTGGGTTCGACAACCGATGGCCCGGGGCCAGTAAAAAAGTATGTCGGGCAAGTAGATTGTCTTTGTCTATATTAGGGCTTGAATTTCGGTGCGGGATTGCGCGTAATTTAAACTATTCCCGCAAGGTTAGTTTTTATAGTGCGAGAAATTCCGGCACAAACATATCTGCTTCATCTCAGACTGAGGTAAAGTTGGTTGGATATTCGATATTCAACGGATATTCGGAACCCGAGATCAGTTCCGGTTTTCCCGCAAGCAGACACACTACAGCCGGGTGATCCGCCGACAGAAACCTCTGTGTGCTCATAGTTAGGGATCGTCAATAAAGTACAACATCTTTTTTTGTGAAATAACTTGGAAACCTAAATTTACTTTCATATTGTCTACAAAGGTCTTTCACATGTTGTACAGCATTTGGTTTTTCCAAAATAAAACATTTTTTTTAAATACATTTAAATACTGGAAATCTCAATAGGTTTTAATCTCAAACCACTTTTAGATTATCTAAAGAGGCCTTCCACATGTTGACCAGCCTTTGGTTTTTCAAATTAAAAGTTTGAAAACGTTTAATATACATTTTTAACTTGCATATCTGAATAGCTTTTTTGTGCAGTGACCTTTTAACGTCAAACCACTTTCAGATAGTCTGCAGGGGCCACCCACATGTTGCACAACTAGAAATGCATAATTCATGTATACAAATCTGTAGATATTAATAAATGAAGATGATTAAATTAGACAGATGCACCAAAAGTTATTCTCTCACCCCCATAATATTTAGATCCCCCATGTGACCCATGTAAGGGGGGAATTCCCCCCCAGTTTAAAAAAAGAATATCAGGCCCTGTATATCTTAAGGCAGCTGCCTCAGCATACGTCAGACCACAAAGTGTCACGAAGTGCGTAAAACAAAAAGCTAACGTTTCAAGTTTCCCCCTCAGCCTTTACATTTGAGCTTTTCGTTAATCTTAAAACACGGAGCGAACATCGACACATCGGCATGGCAGTTCAAGCCTACTTGTCAAGCGACTTTAAATACATTTCAGTTACATGCTACTAGCTAGCCTGGTAGCCAACAGTCGTCGGACTTCGATAGCACCAATTGTTTTATCCGGTTAGCTAAGATTGTCCACTGTGTACATTGTATTTGTTTTGTAGTTCACCACGACTACCAAACATGTTGTAATCCATGACAATATACAGCCAGTTCGCGACTTTGTAGCAAGCAAGTACTTCTTACATTAAATTGTTTCTAATTAATTATTGTGGACGGATCGACAAATACGTTTTGTGAATGTTCACATGTCTTTAGGTTGGTATTTTGATATGTTATTGGCATTGTTTCTTTTTAATACACTTCTGAGTGTGACTGGTTACTATGGCAAAATGAGTAGTGGTGCTAGATGGTCCCATAACATTTCAAAATGTCGTCATTAATTGCACTGTATGCATGAATAAATAAAATTTTATGAAAACATGTTTTTATTCTCTTTTTCTTTCAGGGCCAATAAAAATATAGAATGGGCCAGTAAAACTTTGAACTTTGGGCCAGTGGGGATTTTTTTTTACCTTGAACCCTGATGTATTGATTTATCAGGATAACCGGAGAATAGAGAATTGCAGTAATATAATCATCAGACAACAAAGGCATGGATGATTTTTTCTGCATTATTATTTAATGAAATGTTTCAGATTTTTACCAATATTTCGGAGATGGAAAAAAAATGCCACTATTGAAGTATATTTTACGATTGTCAAATGAGAGGTCGATGGTTACGCCAAGGTTTCTCACAGTTTTTTTGCGATACGACTACATAACTGTTTAGATTTACTGTGAGAACTGTCAACAAATCTCTTTGTTTCTTCAGTCAAAAACTTTACAAGCAAAATGTTTTCTGTCATCCACTAATCCATCCACTATGTCTGAAACGCATGTTTCCATTGTAGCTTGTTTGGTGGCTTCTCCGTGTTTCATCATAGTACACTGATGTTGAATCGCTGTTCCAATGTATCACAAAGGTGGTCAATGGGGTTGAGGTCAAGGCTCTGTGCAGGCCACTCAAGTTCCTCTACATCAACCTCAACAAACCCTGTCCTTATGCACATGGGCACAGTCATGCTGGAACAGGAAGAGCCTTCCACAAACTGTTGCCACAAAGTTGGAAGCACCCAAGTGTCTAAAGTGTATTTGTATTTTGTTGCATTAAGATTTTTTTTACTGGAACCTAGACCAAACTCTGAAACACAGCCCCAGATCATTATCCCTCCACAAAAGTTTACAGTAGGCACTGTAGATTCCAGTAGCTAGTGTTCTCTTGGCATCTGCAAAAACCCAGATTCAGTCCAGTGGTGGCATGTTTTTCACCACTCCAGCTGACGCTTGGCACTGCACATGTTGATGTGAGGCTTGTGTTCAGCTGCTTGTCCACTGAAGCCCATTTTGTGAAGCTCTCAACTGACAGTTCTTGTGCCTTTTGAAACTCTCTGGCGAGTGAGACGTTTCAGATTGACTAGAGGAGAGTTGACGAGTGACTATAGGAGAGTTTACGGTTGACTAGAGGAGAGTTGACGGTTGACTAGAGGAGAGTTGACGGTTGACTAGAGGAGAGTTGACGGTTGACTAGAGGAGAGTTGACGGTTGACTAGAGGAGAGTTGACGGTTGACTAGAGGAGAGTTGACGGTTGACTAGAGGAGAGTTGACGGTTGACTAGAGGAGAGTTGACGGTTGACTAGAGGAGAGTTGACGGTTGACTAGAGGAGAGTTGACGGTTGACTAGAGGAGAGTTGACGGTTGACTAGAGGAGAGTTGACGGTTGACTAGAGGAGAGTTGACGGTTGACTAGAGGAGAGTTGACGGTTGACTAGAGGAGAGTTGACGGTTGACTAGAGGAGAGTTGACGGTTGACTAGAGGAGAGTTGACGGTTGACTAGAGGAGAGTTGACGGTTGACTAGAGGAGAGTTGACGGTTGACTAGAGGAGAGTTGACGGTTGACTAGAGGAGAGTTGACGGTTGACTAGAGGAGAGTTGACGGTTGACTAGAGGAGAGTTGACGGTTGACTAGAGGAGAGTTGACGGTTGACTAGAGGAGAGTTGACGGTTGACTAGAGGAGAGTTGACGGTTGACTAGAGGAGAGTTGACGGTTGACTAGAGGAGAGTTGAAGTACATTTTTGTAATATGCCAGGCCTGTGTGACTTCTGTTAAAGCTGATACAGCAGAAGGTGTTGATGCTTTGAATTGTCATGTTTCTGCTGCATGCAGAGAACTCACTGTTTGTTTGTGTTGGATAGTGTTGAGTTGATGGCACTATGGATTGGGTCGATCTGATGTGTGGATGAGGTGAGGTAACCAGGGTTACTGTGGCCTTCTGGTCCAGGTGGGTATAGAGGTAATGTTATTATAAGTGGGCTGGTCGGCTCTGTGTGTGTCCGTGTGTCACTTCCTGTGAAGTTGTCTCCATGTTTACGGTTTTTGTTTTCAGCTCGATCCTTCTCAAAGTGTGGGGAGGACACCTCTAGCAGCTGATCTGTCCCCAATGTCACGCAGCGCCGCTTATCAGCCCTACTGCGTTGTGTCTGGTGTGTGTGTGTGGTGTGTGTGGTGTGTGTGTGTGGTGTGTGTGTGGTGTGTGTGTCTGTCAACGTTTGTTTGATTTAATTATATCAATACTAATCATGGCTCCCCATTCCCTGTCTTCCTCTCTCTCTCCCACACCTCTTTTTTCCTCTCTCTTTCTTCCTAACAGTGACATCTTTGATGCTATGTTCCCTGTCACACACATAGCTGGAGAGACGGTCATCCAGCAAGGTAGGTGAAGCACACACACACCAACAACACACACCCGCGCTCACACAACAACACACTCCAACAACACACACACACCAACAACACACACACACCAACAACAACACACACACACCAACAACAACACACACACCAACACACACGCACGCACGCACACCAGTCAGCCCTCACTTCCTCCTTGTCCACACCAGTCCAAGGGCCTTTGTGCAGACTTCTCATAGCATTTGAAGCTAAACAGAGTTTAGACAATACTTTTTTTTCAGTGTCCCTTTAAACCACAGACCCTCAGACAAGCAAACATGGTTAGTGTAAGCCTTTACACACACACACACACACACATGCACGTGTGTTGATGGCGTATACAAACGTTCCCCCATAAGCGTGCATATAGGTACGTACCCCCCTTCCCCCCCCCACTGGCCCCGGCAACAGTCCCTGTGGTGTTTTACTATCAGTCCTAATTTGGTAACTAGGAGGAGAAACAGAAACACTCTGCTGTGTTATATACAGTCCATTACTACATATTGACATTGTAGTGACGCTGCAGACGCTCTTATCCACAGAGTTTCCTAACCAACACAAACACATGACCCAGCAGTTGTGAGTAGCTGTCAGGAAATTCATTACAAACAAAAGGCCCTGCATTAGTAGGAACAGGGGTTGACATGTGAGATGACAAACGGCAGGTTTAGAATGCGAGGAACGGGCGTGCGAGGAACGGGCGTAACCGGGCAGACATTGTAGTGGGTTAACCTGCAGGATGGAGTCACTGCCTTGATCTTTGCAGAGAACGATAGTGTATTATTCTGTGTCAACCCAAGGGTCCTTCCATTTTTGGAGGGGGACATCTGAGTGTTGTCCACAGGGATTAGAAGGTCAGACAGAAGGACCATCACCCCTGAGGAAGAGCATGCAGGGGGATATACACCACAAATACAGTAAACCATACATACAAATACATAAAGATATGCACTAGAAACCTGTGGGATCACTCCATTGTGTGATAAACAGTTACAAAACGTGTTAGCCTGTTGGTTGGCTAAAAGCATTGATGTCATAACGCTGAGTCAAAGGTTCGAATCTCTGAATGAGGTTGCCCTGAACAAGGCACTAATCCTTGAATTGACTTAAATGCTTTATGGTAACAAGGAATTTAAAGTCTAACCTAGTATATATATTTCCAGGCACACAGTGACATTCAAAACTCTGTGATTTCAGGTTAAAAAAGTAGGATGAAAATTCCTGCACAGTTCTCTCACACGAAGCACACACAATATACAAGAACGAAGCACGCAGATCAAATGTTTCACATGTCTAACACAATTAACAGGGTATATGAAAAGCATAGTAACAAAAAAAAAACACCAGTTGCTTTCCTGTGTGAGAGCATTCCTCTGTCGTGGATTTGCACGGAGCATTCCAGCCAGGTGACACAATGCCAGTGTATGGCTGGTTGATGCAGTGGGGAAGGGCCGCCGAGTTTATTTTAGTTTGTTTTGTTTGAAGAACGTCAAAGAACGTTAGCGACAACGCTCCATACATTTACCCGACGGTGAAACTAGCTTGTTCAGTGTGCGTTTCTAGTGCACCCGTTTGGATTTGTCTGCGTTGTGCGTTTGTGCGTTCTCTCGCGCATGAGTGTGTGCGCTTCGCCGCGCATGTGTGTGTGTGTGGGTCTTTGTCAAATATTTGCCTGCACTCTTGGTGCTCAGGGTTGGGTTAGACTTCAGAGCGTAAGTGTTAAAGGACAGGAGTAATGAAGAGAATAGAGATGGAGCACAGAATGAAAGAAAGACAGAGAGAGAGAGGGAAAGATGAGATGAAAGAAGAAGAGATAGCAGAAGAAGCCCGGCCAAGTTGCAGCAGGTTGTACGGAGGGGACAAAGAGGGACACACACACACACACACACTCGCACACGGAGTCCGCTTTAGTGATAAATGTGTCCATGATTAATGACCCAAGTCTCTTCGCTCAGTCTTAATTAGCTGCGTGAACTTTTGTGAACCCTCTGTAAGGAGAACGGCCCACCTTTTAACTCCACACACACACACACACACACACACACACACACGTGCACGCACACACAGTCTTAGGAACGTACGTTTTGTGTACACGACTGCAGGGTCAGACTCCCACACACATACTGTAGATTAAAGTTCACCGCTAATCTTGTCCTCGGGCTATTGTGAACATTATTTGGACTGAGCTGGAGTGGCCGCAGAATTCTATGGAAGTATTTGTCATCCTTTAATTTGAGCCAATCCTTTCACTTGGCAGCTTCTTTCCAGGACTCTCAGTATGTAACCTAGCAACGACAACACGTCTTTGCTTTGAAGAAAATAGCTACGGAGTTTAGTGCTTGAAAGGGAGTTTTAAATTTAATTGAAGGAAATATTTTCATTCATATTGGATAAATCATTTAAAATGTACAGCTTGTTTTGTCAATTTTTGCAAAATTATTATTATTATTGTTATGTACTATTCATTCATTATGTCTAGAACTTGGTCATACACTGATGAGCCAAAACATTATGACCACCTACATAATATGCTGTAGGTCCAATGTGTGCCACTAAAACAGCGCTGATCCACCGCATGGACATGTAAGACCCCTGAAGGTGTCCTGGGGTATCTGGCACAAAGACATTAAGACCCCTGAAGGTGTCCTGTGGTATCTGGCACAAAGACATTAGCAGCAGATCCCTGAAGGTGTCCTGTGGTATCTGGCACAAAGACAAAAGCAGCAGATCCCTGAAGGTGTCCTGTGGTATCTGGCACAAAGACATTAGCAGCAGATCCCTGAAGGTGTCCTGTGGTATCTGGCACAAAGACATAAGCAGCAGATCCCTGAAGGTGTCCTGTGGTATCTGGCACAAAGACATTAGCAGCAGATCCCTGAAGGTGTCCTGTGGTATCTGGCACAAAGACAAAAGCAGCAGATCCCTGAAGGTGTCCTGTGGTATCTGGCACAAAGACATTAGCAGCAGATCCCTGAAGGTGTCCTGTGGTATCTGGCACAAAGACATAAGCAGCAGATCCCTGAAGGTGTCCTGTGGTATCTGGCACAAAGACATAAGCAGCAGATCCCTGAAGGTGTCCTGTGGTATCTGGCACAAAGACATAAGCAGCAGATCCCTGAAGGTGTCCTGTGGTATCAGGCACAAAGACATTAGCAGCAGATCCTTTAAGTCCTGTAAGTCGTGAGGTGGAGCTTCCGTGGATCTGACTTGTTGGTCCAGCACATCCCACAGATGCTCAACCGGATTGAGATCTAAGGAATTTAGAGGCCAGAGGAACATCTTGAACTTTTCATTATGTTCCACAAACTATTCCCAAACAACATTATCCTGCTGATAGAGGCCACTGCTATCAGGATATTCTGTTGCCATTAAGGGGTTTACCTGGTCTGCAACCATGTTTAGGTGGATGGAACATGTCAAATTGATGTTCACATGATTGCCCAGATCCAGGGTTCTCCAGCAGAACATTCCCTAGTGCATCACACTCCCTCCACCAGCTTGTTCTCTTCCCACAGTGAATCCTGGTGCCATAATTTTCCAGGTAAACAGTGCTCTCGTTCACATGAAGTTAAAGACTGTTTATCCCTGTCTCTGTCTACAATACTTTCTTTGGCCCAGAACTCTTCCAGCTCCATGAGGCACTTTTAAAGGAAGCCTCTGTAATTCTGCTGGTACGGTCTGCTGTGAATGTTAGTGGCTGACGCATCCAGTGGCAGTTCTTAGTCGTTGTTCTTTATTGTGGTTAGTAGGGGTGTGACAAACGGCTTGGCCAACATGACGATACATGATATTGGGTTCACAAGATAGGGAAGAGATTTGAATACTATTTCTAAGAAATCTCTTAAGACAAAATATATGACTGGTAAAATGTTATTTTATTTGACTGAAAGTCACAAAATGCAAAACAATGCAGGTGCCCGGCAGGTGATTGCTTTCGTAGTATGAATTATCATGTGCTGTAAAAGACAGACCAATATGCAAAAAACTTAAAAGGATTTGCCACTAACTGACCTGACTGGCTTCTCTGCTGTATGATCTGAAAAATTACATAACACAAATTATTATTTTTTTAAGTGCAAACAATAAGTCCAACCATAATCAAAGTAGTAAACTCTCAATCCTAAAACTGCAAACTTTGTGTGATGCAGTGGTAGCAGCTTCTGTTTAGCCATGTTTGCCGCTATGCTAATTTTCGCAACGTTAAATTCATTTATTCATGCTAAATCCGTTTGCAAAGTAAAAATTTTATTGAACGGATTTCAGAACTTTCCCAAGTTATATTATTACTGGACTTTGAGGCTGTAAAAAAAAACATAAAATCTGTCTGGGGACAACACACTCAGTGTCACAAACACACACACGCAAACACTTACAGAAATTCCCTGAGCTGCACGTCTAACAGGCAGTAATGAAACAAAGCGCTTTGTGCTGATTGCGTTCCATGTTAACGATGTCTATTGGCAGAGCTGGTGAAATATGCATTCTAGAGAAGACAGAGGCAGGCTGGCTGGCTGCTGTGGATGCCCTAAAGCTGCCAGAAGCCCTCGGTTCAAAATGCCTTTGGAAGAAAAAAACAGCCCTTTGTTCCTTATTCTGCACGGAGAAGGAGGAAAGAGAGAGTGGCTGGCATCCTCATTGTGTTTCCCTGAGTGGGGGAGGATTTGTGGGGCTGGATAAAGTGTGTTTTCGAAGTTTGTCCGTGCCTGCCAGCCTGCCTCTCTTTTTCTGTGTACGTGTGTGTGTGTGTGTGTGTGTGTGTGTGTGTGTGTGTGTGTGTGTGTGTGTGTGTGTGTGTGTGTGTGTGTGTGTGTGTGTGTGTGTGTGTGTGTGTGTGTGTGTGTGTGTGTGTGTGTGTGTGTGTGTGTGTGTGTGTGTGTGTGTGTGTGTGTGTGTGTGTGTGTGTGTGTGTGTGTGTGTGTGTGTGTGTGTGTGTGTGTGTGTGTGGTTGTGTGTGGTTGTGTGTGTATCAGGCTACACCATAATCGTTTTCTGCTTATTATCCAGCTATTATGAATGGTGTAGATTGTGGAGGAAAGGTAAGGAAGCCAGAAGTGGCCGACTAAGTGCTTTACAAATGGCCCCATATAAGCTCTTTATAAACTTCTCTGTTTGCTCAGGTATTTTTTCTGTTCAAATCCACAATTTCACCATTGAGAAATACACAATGGGAGTGGTTACGGCCGCCAGCCAAACATGCCATTGGTTAAGTCGCGGATCTTTGCTGCATTCTTTCTCTTTCATGTTCTGTCACATTCACCCTTTCTTTCCCTCCTCTTCAGGTGATGAAGGAGACAACTTCTACGTGATTGACCAAGGAGAAGTGGACGTAAGTTTCCAATGGGCTCATTGATTTGATCCTCACCACACTCTCTCCTTCAACTCTCCAAGTTCATCTCAGTCCCAGATTCACTAAGTTAATGAAGGTGGCATTTTGGAGCAGTTAGGACTAAATCACCTCTCACAATTAGACTTATGCAACATCATCCTCCTCCAATTCCATCCAGATTGTTTGAGATCAAGCCACCCTGAGAACAATAGTGTGTAGTGTTCAATCACCTCCTCTCCTCAAAGACAGGTTCTGGTCGACTTGAGGTCCATTCAGCCCCGGTGTGGAGCTCCTACGTTCTCCCAACGCCCCTCAATGAAAACAAGGCAGACAACGCGTCTTTGTTTTAGGAGTGACGGGGAGATAGTGTTAAGTGGGAAGATAAAAAAACATTTCAAAAAGCACACCGAAACTCAAACAGGAAACAGCCTTATCGGTTTACCGTGGAAGAGACAGGAAGGGACGGCTTGATCGTAGACGACAGCTAACCAGAGAGCATTGTGGGTCCAGGTAGGCGAGCTCCGCTGAGCGTGTCAGAGAGCCCGGTCCGACCCAGACGAGGAGGGACGGTGGAGAGGGGAGGGGAGGAGAGTGGAGGAGTAGAGGGGGGGGAGAGGGGAGGAGGAGAGGAGAGTGGAGGAGTAGAGGGGGAGAGGGGAGGAGTAGAGGAGAGGAGAGTGGAGGAGTAGAGGGGAGGAGTAGAGGGGAGGAGAGTGGAGGAGTAGAGGGGGAGAGTGGAGGAGTAGAGGGGGAGAGTGGAGGAGTAGAGGGGGAGAGTGGAGGAGTAGAGGGGGAGAGTGGAGGAGTAGAGGGGGAGAGTGGAGGAGTAGAGGGGGAGAGTGGAGGAGTAGAGGGGGAGAGTGGAGGAGAAGAGGGGGAGAGTGGAGGAGTAGAGTGGAGGAGTAGAGGGGGAGGAGAGTGGAGGAGTAGAGGGGGAGGAGAGTGGAGGGAGTGGAGGGGGAGTGGAGGAGTAGAGGGGAGGAGAGTGGAGGAGTAGAGGGGGAGAGTGGAGGAGTAGAGGGGGAGGAGAGTAGAGGGGGGAGGAGAGTGGAGGAGTGGAGGGGGAGTGGAGGAGTAGAGGGGGGAGAGTGGAGGAGTAGAGGGGAGGAGAGTGGAGGAGTAGAGGGGGAGGAGAGTGGAGGGGGGAGTGGAGGAGTAGAGGGGAGGAGAGTGGAGGAGTAGAGGGGGGGAGTGGAGGAGTAGAGGGGAGGAGTAGAGGGGTACGAGCATGGGTAAGGGATTGGGCTGTTCTTATTTGAATTGATTGTCTAGAAGAGCCTGTATTCATAACCAAGTTTATGTTTTCTGGGTCTCAAAGTGTCTGAAGAAGTTACCGCATTATGAATGTGGACTTGTGAACATGACCCTGCGCTTAAATGTCATTTAATATATGATGACAATAACCAAGAACCCTTTTTTTACACAACCATTGCACAATCATTGCTTTGTTTTTTTACATGCCTGTTTATGTGTCCCCTCCTTCTTTTGTTCTTTTTTTACACTCCTGACACCATATTAAAGCAGTTTTTCGGGGATATGGAATCTCCTTGGTCAGGCTGCTCTTTGTAATTGTCCCAGCAAACAGACATTTAATACCTGAATGTTCCCAGAACCATTTTTAGGGTAACGTATCATGTTTTGTAATATTCAAACTGTCTAGTTGTGGCAATGATTATACAATGTTTCTTTCAGGGAGTAAAAAACGAATTTCTGGACCATTGATTTGTCTGATTTTTAATATTTCACTGGGATTAGTCTGGTAGAAACATCAGAAAAGATTTGTCCCCAAAACACAAGCACTGTTTAAGTGAACGGATTGATTGATTGTTTTTATGGCCCTGGGTTGCAACATTGTGTCTACAAAACATGTCTATGTTCTCTAAAAGATTCAAGGAACAGTTATTGAGGTTGTATCAACATTGCCAGGTAATTAACACTATTTGTAATGCTACATAGAACAGCATTTTAAAGTTCTTTAAAGGTTCCCTGAAGTTTTTATTCAGTTGTGTTCGAGAACGTACACGGTTATTCATGAGTTGAGGTTGGTTGCCCAATACTTTGTTAATGTTGACTAAACTCCTGGTTTAAGTGCTTTGTAGCTTTTCAGAACATTTACTTTAGGTTATGGGAGGTTTTTTAAAAGACTTTTGTTGTGATAGTCTGAAAAGTTGAAAAAACATGGGCACAATTCCGAAAGAAGTTATTTGGCATTATTTTACTTTACACACCGTATAAGATATGTTTTAGGTTTAACACAATATTCCATTGGTGCTTATGCAATATACATATTGCCATTGAGTTCCTCTTAATATTTCAGAAACAATTCTGAACACTTATTTAAGTTTAAACTCTGATGGCAATTTTACAACAAACAAATATAACTCCTGAGAGCATCGATTCCCATTGTTTTTACTCTAGATTTCACTGCAGTGATTATTTACTGAAGCAATGTACACACACACACACACACCACTTGTAATAAGCCACAGTACCAGATCTTCATTGCTGTGCTCCAGAGGTGGCTAGGGACCAGCATCACATTCTGGCTGCCACCGGAGAATGTGGAGCATTCACTCCCCAAGCCCTCTGTCTGCCTGCACCCAGACCTGATGTGGTTCTCACTCCTTCTGTCTCACTGTCGCTCTCTCCTGTCTCCTGTGCACATACTGTCTTCCTTTCTGCTCGTCTGTATCTCTTTCTTTCTTCTGTGCACATACTGTCTTCCTTTCTGCTTGTCTGTATCTCTCTCTTTCTCTCTCCTGTCTCCTGTGCACATACTATCTATCTATCATACTGTCTATCTCTTCCTGGTCCATGCTCTTCCAGTCCAGCCCTAGCCAAGGTCCTGCTCGACCTAGTTACAAGTAAGAACCCATTGTATCTGTCCTGGACAGACTGCCCAAACATACAAATTAAACATCACAGGTAAAGATCCACATTAATTCCACTGCTGGATGTCCTTACTACAGAAGATGTTCAGTGTGTTGTGGGAACTTCACGTTTGGTGTTAGAGCGTTTAAACGACCTAACCCACCATTGTCACCACATCCTTATACGCTGGCTAAAGCTCTTCTCATGTTTCCCCATGGCCTTCTGATTAGCTAAAGCTCTTCTCATACCTCCCCATGGTCCTCTGATGATGAGCTAAAGCTCTTCTCATGCCTCCACATGGCCATCTGATGATGAGCTAAAGCTCTTCTCATGCCTTCCCATGGACCTCTGATGAGCTAAAGCTCTTCTCATGTTTCCCCATGGCCTTCTGATGAACTAAAGCTCTTCTCATGTCTCCCCATGGTCCTCTGATGAACTAAAGCCCTTCTCATGTTTCCCCATGGTCCTCTGATGAACTAAAGCTCTTCTCATGTCTCCCCATGGTCCTCTGATGAACTAAAGCTCTTCTCATGTTTCCCCATGGCTCTCTACAGAGCTAAAGCTGTGGACCATGGGATCATTGTGGTATCATTCACCTCCGCTCCACCATAAGCTCTCAATGAAGATAATGTCTGTAGAGGAATCCTGGACAATCACCAGTGATCAGATTAATAGATAAACAGGGAATGAGCTGTTGTGGATCTAAAGCCGTCCCCATTCTCAGATCTATATCTCTCTGTTCCTCTCTGTGTTATTAAGTCAACAAGTGGATACTGTGTCGACAGGCGAAACTGTATCCATAGACTCAAATGGACTCTGTGAGGCCATATTGTGTTAATCTGTGGGTGTCCGTATATGCATGTGTTTGTGTGTCAGAGCTAATTAGCCGGTCTAGTAAGTGAAGTTTTGAGTTCACTGTCAGTGAGGCGGAGAGAATGAGAGAGATGTAAGCACTTGGGTGTTTAAGTTTACAACAGCTTTTCTGCCTCTATCGGCCCCAAATCAAAGGGTAGTGACACACACACACACATCTAATGGAGGGAGATGTCGAAGGGATAGTAAGCTTTTAGAGTCCCTTCCCCTGGCTTAGAAGGGATGAAATTCTCAGGAGGGTCCCGCCATCAGATCTAAGACCCAGGATATAGGTGGAGACATTCAGAGAACCAGGACATTGGATATAAAGAACCATGAGGGACAGAGAGGTGGTGGAGGTCTAGATTAAGGAAGTTGGAGGTGAGAACTAAAGCTGTTAGTTGTGGGGGAAAGGGGAGATGAGATGACGGCCTTTAACAGAGTAGAGAGGAGTTTAAGGCGTGAAAAGGAGTTAAGATGAGCGGTCAATGAGGGTAATGATTGAGGAGCGAGAGAGGACTAGAGGGCAGATGAAGGAGTGTAAGAGAGCAGGGAGAGAAAGGGTAAAATAGGTTGAAGATTAGGTGTGTTAAAGAGTAGAGTGGATGAGGAGGGATTGAAGAGAGTGAAGGAGATGATGGGAGAATGAGGACTGAGGAGGCGAAGGTTTG
Source organism: Dallia pectoralis (assembly GCA_029465975.1). NCBI lineage: Eukaryota > Metazoa > Chordata > Actinopteri > Esociformes > Umbridae > Dallia > Dallia pectoralis. The sequence continues at coordinate 687,559 of CM055756.1, forward strand.
GAGGGTAAACGGGAGGTGGAAGGAGGACCTGAATGGTTTGACTGCTGTCCAGTGGCGATGGGACGTCTGTGTTTGACCCTCTAATGGAGGTTAATGGGCTGTGGTGAGGGTGTCGTGTTCACACCCATGTCCACCTCCACCCTGCACACCCTGTCTGTAACTAGAGCTTGGCTCACCCCAACAAACCCTCAGTGACCTCACTCACATCACTACAAAGAACTACAAACAGGCTCTGGATTCATCTGAGTGGACCGCAGCTCAATGGGCCCAATACCAACGTGATGTATGACAGCACCGGGCTCTGACCCGAGTCTGGACGTTTGATAACGTGGTCTATTTAAACATGGTTTACACTTCGATTGGCAAACTTGGTGTGAACACTTCAGCTCAGAGTCCAATCTTGCCTTTTCTGTGAATTCTAAATACATCTGTTATGGGATATTATTAGATACATTAGAATGAATGTGACACCAGATGTATCGTGACAGATCGCGACTTTAGAGTTTAAAGCTTTAGAGTCTTTCTGCAGAGATGGAAGCAGTCGTCTCTGCAACACTTTCTCAATCAGGTCTTTATGATAGAGTGGTCAGACAGAAGCCACTCATCACCTGCGTATAAACATCCCTACAGTAAAGAATGGTAGCGGAGGCATCATGATATGTGGATGTTTCTCACCAGCAGAGGCTAGAGTCTGGTCAGGATTGAGGGAAGGTTGAATAGAGAAAACCTGAACAATGGGATACAGCCAAGACAACGCTAGAGTGGCTTCAGGATAAATCTAGGAATGTTGTTAAGTGGACCAACCATATGGGTGTGTTTAGTCATAATGAGGTATCGTCTGTGTATATTAATGTGTTTTTTCATTATGTAATATCCGTATAATTCATTTCAAAACATTTTTTAACTTACCAAAATGTAGAGAAAGTTACAAGGACAAAATATTTGGTATGTTAGCTGTGTGCAGTAATCTGAGAGGTGTCTAGAGCTCTGTGAATCTCTGTTCCTGACAGTACATGTGTGTGTCCTCAGGTCTACGTGAACGGTGAGTGGGTCACCAGTATTGGGGAGGGGGGCAGCTTTGGGGAGCTGGCCTTGATCTATGGCACCCCCAGAGCTGCCACCGTCAAGGCCAAGACGGACATGAAGCTGTGGGGCATCGACCGAGACAGCTACCGACGCATCCTCATGGTACAAACACACACACGGAACACACACACACAACTAAAACAGACGGATACATCTGCATGCAATGTCTGATCAGCACCAGTATTTTAATAGCTACATACACATGTCCACCAGAGAGCTGTCCGTCAAGTTTCAGAACTGAGTGAATCGGGATTACTAGGACGAGGTCGTAAACAGCAGATCTAACATCAAGTAAACAAAGACAGACAACGTAAAAGAATATACCGCCAGATGTTTGGAGACTAAACACAAGAAAATCGAAAGCAATTTTAAGCCACATTTTATCACTTTATACCGTGTTTTAATTCTCCCATGATACATCGCTAGTATCTCTAACACCCAGAGACAAGCTGTCTGACCCTCCTCCCTCTGCCCAGACAGACACACGGAGAGGGGGAGAGGGAGGGAGGGAGGGAGCCCACCACACATGAAGTACAGAGTTGACAGTAATGCCTGCACTTGCCTGTCCTGGACCTTATCTATGAAAGAATGTCTAAATGTTTAAACTAGAAACACGAGGTGCTCTGGCCCCGCCATCACACACACACACACACACACACACACACACCACCGCCTGGTCGTGTGAACATGACTAATAGCGTCTCTTTATTATTCTGTGTGTCAGTGTGCGTGTGTTCTGCTGTTCTCTCTGACTATGTAGTAACCTAGAGAGACCTACCTATGTCCAAGTGTGCGGGTAAAGTTGAAAGTGCACCCTCGTTGCTACGCGTTGAATAGCAACAGACACAGGCAATCAACATGTCCCAGTTTACAGAAGGACAACATGCACTCAGCAATGCACTCATTGTTTTGGCCTGCGCGGCTGCCAGAATGCCACACACTTTATGAAAACATCTTTACAAATCATTGACAGACGTAATTAAAAGCAGGTTCACATAATGGATTATGCTTTGCTCTCTTACTCTGAACTCTGCAGCTGTAAGAGTCGGAGAACAGAGGAAAGAGAGGGCAAGAAAAGGAGCTGAGAGAGAGAGAGAGAGAATGGGTGTTTGGAGTGTGTGATGGTGTAAGAGATGGAGAAATGGGTGTTTGGAGTGTGTGATGGTGTAAGAGATGGGAAATGGGTGTTTGGAGTGTGTGATGGAGTAAGAGATGGGAAATGGGTGTTTGGAGTGTGATGGTGTAAGAGATGGGAAATGGGTGTTTGGAGTGTGTGATGGTGTAAGAGATGGGAAATGGGTGTTTGGAGTGTGTGATGGTGTAAGAGGGAAATGGGTGTTTGGAGTGTGTGATGGTGTAAGAGAGGGGAAATGGGTGTTTGGAGTGTGTGATGGTGTAAGAGAGGGGAAATGGGTGTTTGGAGTGTGTGATGGTGTAAGAGAGGGGAAATGGGTGTTTGGAGTGTGTGATGGTGTAAGAGAGGGGAAATGGGTGTTTGGAGTGTGTGATGGTGTAAGAGAGGGGAAATGGGTGTTTGGAGTGTGATGGTGTAAGAGATGGGAAATGGGTGTTTGGAGGTTTTTCACGAGGTGGTCTTTAACGACCATTAATGTTCATTCAGTAGCGCGTTGCCAGCTGACTGGTCCAAAAGGTTCTTCTTTACACTGCCAAGGCTTCAGTGGGTTTACAGTGCAGGCTGCTGATTGGCCCTGATGTCTGGCTGCATCACCACTGGGGAGTCCCTGATGCTCTGCCTGATGCACAGTCTGTTAGATTAGATTTAACTTCATTGGCATTGCCTCATTTTACATTTTACAAATCACACAGACCGCAAAAAAAATTTAAACGATAAACCTCATGTCTGTTAGGTGACCAACATTACAAACAAACACTATTCATCTGTTTTCTTCTTTCTTTCAATTGCTTTTCATAGTTGGAACAATGTGCTACTATTGTTGTTAACAAATGTGTCCCAAGCCCAAAAAACGGAAATGGGAGTACATAGATTGAGAGAACATGAATATAAAGACTGTCTACAGGGCAGCAAAACAAATGAATTGTGAAAGAATGGCCTTGGATGGTGTAGTGATCTAAGCTGCGGTCTGATTGGTTAAAGTCTGTCCCAAAGCTCTTTCCGGAAATAAACACTCTTCTATCTTTCACCACTTTTCAGTCCTGTAAATTCTTCATAAGCCTTCAAATCTATCCTAACAAAAAGAAAACACAAGAATGGAAGTGAAAGATCACTGTGGCTCCATCCATGTTGTCATGTTGTGAACAAAATAGGAGACATTAACCGGCTTCAGGTTTGCCGTCACCTCCAGAAGCCCATGATTTAGTCAACGTGCTGGGAAATGTAAGCATGTTAAAGCCCTTAAGACCACCAGGGGAGTCTGGGACTCTGGTAGAATGTTAGGCAAGCGTTCAGAACCTTCTTAAACATGCTCTTTCATTCCATTTCCACAGTGTGGGGTCGACAGTTAGTGAAGGTTGTTTGGAGTCCTCGATCCATCCACGTCTCACCATCTGACACAGAGTTTCCCCGTTCAGGTGTTCCTAGATGTCTGTAGTCTAAACTGTAATAACGCTACTCCTGTGGCTACCTTTTAAGCCGTGAAGGGGAGCAGAACACACGCGTGCATGAATACACACTTTTTTCCCCCCGTCCACACACACACACATCTAGTAGTGTTTGATGCGTGCCAGGGAATTCCTTTAATTAAGCTGTATACACTTGGGAGTTGAACGCATCAATGCTTGGGAACATTTGTCTCCATTTAGGAGTAAATGTGAAATGATATTAAATTAGAGGCAGCAGCGTGCAGGCATTATCCCACCCTTGGTCTCTGCTGTATCATTTCCATATGCAAACTAAAGGCTGACTCTTGCCTGGTTGGAGACCGCGGCTACGCTCTGCTTCTTACTCACTCTCCCACCGTCTCCGGCTCTCTATCTGTTCTTCTATCCCTCTCATCCTTCTGGCATCTCTCCACATCTCCCCCTCACTCTCAAATGTCTCTTATTCTCTCCGCTGAGGCGATTGTGAGATAAAGAGGTATATAGCGATTAGCGAAGCTGAGTGGTTCTAGACTTTTCAATAAGCACCTGTTGATCTTAGTCAAAGTGATAATGGGAGGAAAGTCCACCACAGTGTTGGTAGTATTGGATAAGACGTGGAAAGCTGTGGTATGAGTTAGGAATAAAGTATGAGAAGGTGTGGTGCCATATGGTCAATCTACCATGGGGCTTTGCTCCATAAATCACACACCTCGGTTTCCTGTCGTTTACATTTTTATTGACTCTGTTTGTCTCATCCTCTACAGGGTAGCACGTTGAGGAAGAGGAAGATGTACGAAGAGTTCCTGAGCAAGGTTTCTATCCTCGGTGAGTGTGTGCCTGACTATGTATTCATACCGGGGGGTATGAAGGGATCTATGTGGGTACTGGGGGGTATGAAGGGATCTATGTGGGTACTGGGGGGTATGAAGGGATCTATGTGGGTACTGGGGGTATAAAGGGATCTAGGTGGGTACTTGGGGGTATGAAGGGATCCAGTTGGGTACTGGGGGGTATGAAGGGATCTAGGTGGGTACTGGGGGTATGAAGGGATCTAGGTGGGTACTGGGGGTATGAAGGGATCTATGTGGGTACTGGGGGTATGAAGGGATCTAGGTGGGTACTGGGGGGTATGAAGGGATCTATGTGGGTACTGGGGGTATGAAGGGATCTATGTGGGTACTGGGGGGTATAAAGGGATCTAGGTGGGTACTGGGGGTATGAAGGGATCTATGTGGGTACTGGGGGGTATGAAGGGATCTATGTGGGTACTGGGGGGTATGAAGGGATCTAGGTGGGTACTGGGGGTATAAAGGGATCTAGGTGGGTACTGGGGGTATAAAGGGATCTAGGTGGGTACTGGGGGTATGAAGGGATCTAGGTGGGTACTGGGGGTATGAAGGGATCTAGGTGGGTACTGGGGGTATGAAGGGGTCCAGGTGGGTACTGGGGGTATGAAGGGATCTAGGTGGGTACTGGGGGTATGAAGGGATCTAGGTGGGTACTGGGGGGTATGAAGGGATCTAGGTGGGTACTGGGGGGTATGAAGGGATCTATGTGGGTACTGGGGGGTATGAAGGGATCCAGTTGGGTACTGGGGAGTATGAAGGGATCTAGGTGGGTACTTGGGGGGTATGAAGGGATCCAGTTGGGTACTGGGGAGTATGAAGGGATCTAGGTGGGTACTGGGGGTATGAAGGGATCTATGTGGGTACTGGGGGGTATGAAGGGATCTATGTGGGTACTGGGGGGTATGAAGGGATCTAGGTGGGTACTGGGGGGTATGAAGGGATCTAGGTGGGTACTGTGTGGGTATGATTTGTTTTTTTGGTCAGATGTTCATGTTAGTGTCTGTAAGTTGTGTAAATGTTTAGTGTCTTAATAACAAATTAAAATTTTATTCAGCAATTTGGCTTTCCAGTACACTACAACAGTGCTGGACAGAATAACTATACGTTCCCACTGCTTGTCGATAGAAACCTACTCAACTGTGAACACCTCAAACATGTTGGCACTGCTACGCTAACACCTCCCCAGTGTAAATATTACAAAAGCAACACAAATACTTGGAAACACACAACACTACTTAACACATTTTACTAGCCCTCCTGACTGTGAGTTCCCCACACGTACTGTTACAAATACGTGTACCGTTCTATCTCTAGTACATACCTGTGTGTTTCTGTACGCTTTCGCATGCATCTCTTATTGTTTGGGTCAGTGCATTTATTATGAGAGGCTGGACAGTCTATGGTGAGTTACAGCTGCCTGCCTCATTGTATAAACAGAGGCCCCACAGAGTCCTGTCTGTGGATTCATAACCATGACCTTTCACTGTCTCTCAGCTCTGTGTACCCAGAGACCACACATCATTCTAGTTTAGAAAAGGAGCTTCTGCTGCAAACATCCATCCACTGTGTACCGCAGTCAAACATGTAGATACCGCAGTCAAACTGTAGATAGTGGGAGTTTGTAAGTGTCTATTAACTGGCTGCTGATCAGATTATTTCCCTCTTTTCTCTGGTCCCTCCTTTTGCCCTTATGCATTTAAACCCAAAAAAATGTGTCCTCCAACCTTTCGCTCGCCCTCTCTTTTTTCCTACCTTTGGGGAGAGAGGAGCGACAGAGGCGTGTGTGTTTTTGTTTGTAGCCTAATTAGGATCAAGCCCTTGATGTGAAAATGGGAGAAAGTGCAACACCACTAGAGTGGCAGACGTGCACACACACTCATGTTCATTTATCTATCCTTGTGGGGACCCAGAAGTCCCCTATTCTCTATGTGAAAACCTAACCGTACCCTAACCTAACCGTACCATGCCGTAACCTAACCGTACCCTAACCGTACCATGCCCTAACTGTACCATGCCCTAACCCTAACCGTACCCTAACCTAACCGTACCATGCCCTAACCGTACCCTAAACGTACCATGCCCTAACCGTACCATGCCCTATCCCTAACCGTACCATGCCCTAGCCGTACCATGCCCTAACCCTAACCGTACCCTAACCGTACCATACCCTAACCCTAACCGTACCCTAAACGTACCATGCCCTAACCCTAACCCTACCATGCCCTAACCGTACCATGCCCTAACCCTAACCGTACCCTAACCGTACAATGCTCTAACCCTAACCGTACCCTAAACGTACTATGCCCTAACCCTAACCGTACCATGCCCTAACCGTACCATGCCCTAACCCTAACCGTACCCTAACCGTACCATGCCCTAACCCTAACCGTACCATGCCCTAACCCTAACCGTACCCTAACCGTACCATGCCCTAACCGTACCATGCCCTAACCCTAACCGTACCCTAACCGTACCATGCCCTAACCGTACCCTAACCCTAACCGTACCCTAACCGTACCATGCCCTAACCGTACCATGCCCTAACCCTAACCGTACCCTAACCGTACCATGCCCTAACCCTAACCGTACCCTAACCGTACCATGCCCTAACCCTAACCGTACCCTAACCGTACCATGCCCTAACCCTAACCGTGCTCTAACTATAACCAGAATAACATCTTTTGCCTTAACTTAATCTAGCAATTATAACCCACCATAACCCTAATCTGCTAATGCCTCATTTTGAAAGTAACAAAACAACATAAAGTCTCATTGTCTTCTTCCTAAACTTCACCCCTAAACACTAAATGACATTTTCCTTAAGTGGGACGTGACCAGAAACTTGTGCTGACTGATGGCTCAGGTTTTTGTAGCTTTATGGGGACATCCGGTCCTCACATGTGCACATTAACATGGTACACTTAAACACACACACACACACACAAACGCCATTAGTGTTGGCCACAGTGAAGGGAGTTTGTTAAGTGGGGTAGAGGCTCAGCAGAGTGTGTCATGTTGGTACTTAAAAGAGTTGAGAGACTGATGCTCAAGTCCTGAATGACAGTCTGCTAGATGATCCAGGTAGAGCTTGGACAAAGACAGAAGTCTGCTATATGATCCAGGTAGAGCTTGGACAAAGACAGAAGTCTGCTAGATGATCCAGGTAGAGCTTGGACAAAGACAGAAGTCTGCTAGAGGATCCAGGTAGAGCTTGGACAAAGACAGAAGTCTGCTATATGATCCAGGTAGAGCTTGGACAAAGACAGAAGTCTGCTAGAGGATCCAGGTAGAGCTTGGACAAAGACAGAAGTCTGCTAGAGGATCCAGATAGAGCTTGGACAAAGACAGAAGTCTGCTAGATGATCCAGGTAGAGCTTGGACAAAGACAGAAGTCTGCTAGATGATCCAGGTAGAGCTTGGACAAAGACAGAAGTCTGCTAGATGATCCAGGTAGAGCTTGGACAAAGACAGAAGTCTGCTAGAGGATCCAGGTAGAGCTTGGACAAAGACAGAAGTCTGCTAGAGGATCCAGATAGAGCTTGGACAAAGACAGGAGTCTGCTAGAGGATCCAGGTAGAGCTTGGACAAAGACAGAAGTCTGCTAGAGTATCCAGGTAGAGCTTGGACAAAGACAGAAGTCTGCTAGAGGATCCAGGTAGAGCTTAGACAAAGACAGAGATGGAGAAAGAAGAGCCCCACTAGCCTAGTAGTTTTGGGTATCTGTTCCCAAACATAAATAGATCCTGAAGAACACCAGGACAACAACAGCTCAATGAAATTCTAACTAAAACGTTTGAAAACGTGAAGATTACTATTGATTCGCTGTAAAGATTCTCCCCAAAGAACATCTGCTAAATAAAACCAAACCAATACCTGATCACTATGACAGACCAAAAAAGTTCTGAATCGCCTTATTGATGTAGAGACTTGGTAAACATGGCCTTTCTATTGCCAGAGAGCGCCCACAAATTAAGGTGGAAATCGAGCTGCACTTCCTAACCACTTGCCAAATGTATAAGACCACACAGGAACATCTTTTTCTTAGATCACTAACATCCACAAATAATTTGAAATGAAATAAAACATTGAAAAAGTCCTATACTATGAGAGCAGGGCAAACGGTGGAGCTCAGATAACACAGCAAACATAACCAAAATGGATCTCTATTTTGTTTTGACGTTCATGCTTGGAACTATTTAGTCATTGTTACAATATTGTACATAGCTATTCATCAAATATAAAACATTTGTGTGTGTGTAATGTAATGTATTTAAACTGATTTTATTCCATTAGTGTTTATTTTTCGATAGATATAAATATAACTATTTGCTTTGGCAATGTACACAAAGGTTTCCCATGCCAATAAAGCCGTATTGAATAGTGAGAGTGAGCGGAGGTGAAGCCCTGAGAGAACGAGACAGACATCCCTCTAGACTGAGCATGCAGACAACACAGCCCCTCCTATCTATGGAACACACACACACACATAAATAATAACGTTGGGGTAGAAGTTCAATTCCTGAACTGTACATGTCATTGATGGTGTACTGTGCCACATATATCCCCAATTATTGTCCAAGCATTAGACCTTTTTATAGCCATGGCCTGCCTTTGGGGTTTCTCTGTAAATACCCAGACTTTCTAGAAATACCCTGTGTGTTGAATCAGTCCTTCAGAAGCGCTGTGTACCTGCAGATGGGCTGTTTGGCACAGGGCCTGATGTGGTCCATACAGGATGAATGGGAGCTGCTGGTCTTGTCTCTACAAGGGAGATTAGGCGAAATGGGGACAGGAATATGGAGACCAAGCCACGCCCTCTATACGCTGTCTCTAGTGTTTGTGCGTACACATTTGTTTTGCTATATATGTGAGTACTTTATTGGCTGGACCTAAATGTATGGAATAGTATGAGGTTGGAAGCTGAGGACAGGCCTATAGAGCTAGCACGTGTCTCAACCAGAGCCATTAATAAAGGCTTGCACAGATAACGCACACTTGTCTAATCTATCATAGTTTAGGGGACCCTAATAAAACTTACATTATTCCCATGAAAAATCATATTTTCCCTGACTGCTGATATTTTCTCGCCCTGAAAAGCTTTCCTCAGCCCTAACCCTTTGTCCAAAAATACTTTACTGCTTTTCTTGCTATGGGGAAAGAGCAGAATAAATTAGTTTTACTGTATAATATAATAAGTGTATGATAAGTGCCATGATATATTTATTGACCACATCATCAGAAGGACAGAATCCTAAACAGGGGACTGTCTCCTTTACTGCTGTGGGATATGATCCTTAGTGTAGAGGAAACAGTGCCCCCTATTGGCTCTCCATCACCCCCTCAGGCATCATCTGGTCTCCAGAGACTTCCCAGGAACAACCCTGCATGTCTTTAGAGGATGAATACCAGGTGACAACTTGTATACAAACTTCTGAATCGACATGCAGACTTTTGGTTTAGATCACCAATGTGTCCATAAGGTTGTCCATATTTTTTTCATTTGCGGGAATTAGTGGTCACCACCAGGCTATTAAAAGATACACACACATTCCTCTGGACAAATGGGTCCCGTTGGGATTTGGAGAATTAACAAACATACATTTTGGATAAGAGGAGAGGCCAAGAACTATACATACATTAATCAACGGAGCGGCAGTGGCTCAGTGGGTTGAGTATCAATCGGAAGGTTGGTGGTTCGATCCTCCTGGGAAATTGTCGAGGTGTCCATGAGCAAGACACCTAACCCCAGCTGCTCCTGGCGAGCCTGCAGTAGCCTTGCATGGTAGACGCGGTCGTCAGTGTGTGAATGAGTGAATGAATGGGTGAATGTGACGCAGGATCTGTAAAGCGCTTTGATTAAAAGCGCTTTATAAAAGCGCAGCATTTATTGTTACACGATCAAAATATTTCTTACTAATATAAAACATAATTTAACCTAATTAAACAGTGTTAGACCCAGTTCTAATGTTTATCCAGCCAAAGTAAAACTAGGAGGGCTGTGTATTCTCTAGTAGCCAAAAGAAATACTCCGATATCAGTTAAATGGTTGTTTTAAGGCATTTTGTAGCATTAGTGTCATTGCCTCATAGATGGTATGTGGAACATGTTGACTATGGCACAGGTTGGCATGCTCTCATTGGTGTGCACTGTTGAACTGTGCCAGTCTGTTAACAGGCTGTGTGTGTGTGTGTGTGTGTGTGTGTGTGTCTGTGGCCCAGTATAAGCCTGTTATCATGTCTTGTCTCCCTACAGAGTCTCTTGATAAGTGGGAGCGTCTGACCGTGGCTGATTCTCTGGAACCTGTCCAGTTTGAGGACGGAGAGAAGATTGTGGTGCAGGGAGACCCCGGAGAAGACTTCTTCATCATCACAGAGGTGTGTGTGTGTGTGTGTGTGTGTGTGTGTGTGTGTGTGTGTGTGTGTGTGTGTGTGTGTGTGTGTGTGTGTGTGTGTGTGTGTGTGTGTGTGTGTGTGTGTGTGTGTGTGTGTGTGTGTGTATCTCTTTGTATATCCGCGGTCACATGCGTTTTCAGCTAGCCTATAAATCACCAGTGTGCTGAGGTGGATATCAACCCCCGGGCCTCGTCTATGTCATCAACAGGGGACGCAGCAGGGAAGTGTACGTGTCTTCATCCCTTTGTTGCTGTGTGTAGCAGCCCCCCTCCACACCTGATAGCTAGTCAGTCAGTGTAACACACTTTTTATTCAGTCTTTAAGAGAACTGTATGAGCTGTGTGTGGGGTTTATTGTGGGTTTCATGGCCTCATCCTGTTCTCACCTCGTGGTCCTGCCCTGGTTCATCTCTCCCAAATAGCCCCAGTGAGTTCTGGGTAACCAGCCGGTGCAACTGAGACCAGAGGGGTGGAGGGGCATCGCCCCTGGTGCTTTTCAACCACTAGCACAACAACCCCCCACCACCTCCACCCCCCTTTCCTTAACCCACAGAAGAGGCAAGCTGGATCCACTTCATATCCACTTATGATAGGAGAGAGAACTGAGGAGCCACTATTTACGTAACTTATCATGCCATTAATAGCAAGTTTAATGTGAGCTGAGGTGATCCCAGATAGCAGATCACAGAGATGGACTTCCCCTCCAGCTGGCCCCGAGCCCTGTCAGTCCATCCCTCAGTCCCCCAGGAGACTCTTTGTGGAGACACGTTGGTCCCTGTGTCTCTAACAGGCATGGGGTGTCACTTCTAAAGCCCCAAGGAAATGAGCATGGAGGAAATTTCCCAGTGAAACCGGAAGACACCCACTGTTTGTTAATTGTGTGATTGAATGGGGAGACGGGCTTCTAGTCTTCCATAAGATCTTTCCCTCTCTCATTCTCTCTCTCTGACTCATTCATTCCTTTCTTTTTAATAACGGCACAGACATCCAATGTTCTCCTTCCCATCAGTCTCTCTACCTCCTCTGGTATCACTGTGTGTTGGGTTGTATATTTATCCATCCTTCTCCCATGTCTTTGTCCCATTCTCCATCTCTATCCATTTCTTTACTCTATATTCCTCTCCTTCTCTCTTCCCTTCTTCCCTCTCTCTCCCTCCCTGGAGGCTGGCTCTCCTGACCCTGTGTGAAACTCAGCGGAGCCACATTCCACCAGTCAGCCGCCCCACTCTGGGAAAGTCAGAGCGCTCTTAACTCAGCCAGGGACAGACAGAGAGACCAGCCGGGCTGTCTCCCAGTAAGGAGGGTGAACAGCAACTGGACATGAATATATTCCAAAAGAGGCCTGTGAAACTATCTATTTGGAAACAGTTTTATTAGAGCACACGTGGCATATCTAACTCATAATTAACAATGTAAGGACTCTTTCTATGCTGTTAATATTTGAATCAAAATAGTCATTTGAATCTGGCTCCAAATCATCCATCAGTTATAGAACAGTTATTTTCTCCATGTGGCAGCAAACTATAGGGTCCAATTAATAATGAATCTACATAATGGGACCAGCATACATTTATCTGATTACATCTTATAATGAATCTACATAATGGGACCAGCATACATTTATGTTATTACATCTAATAATGAATCTACATAATGGGACCAGGATACATTTATGTTATTACATCTAATAACGAATCTACATAATGGGACCAGCATACATTTATGTTATTACATCTTATAATGAATCTACATAATGCGACCAGCATACATTTATGTTATTACATCTTATAATGAATCTACATAATGGGACCAGCATACATTTATCTTATTACATCTTATAATGAATCTACATAATGGGAGCAGCATACATTTATGTTATTACATCTAATAATGAATCTACATAATGGGACCAGCATACATTTATGTTATTACATCTCATCTCATCTTCAACCGCTTATCCGGGGTCGGGTCGCGGGGGTAGCAGCTCTAGCAGGGGACCCCAAACTTCCCTTTCCCGGGCAACATTAGCCAGCTCTGACTGGGGAATCCCGAGGCGTTCCCAGGCCAGTGTGGAGATATAATCTCTCCACCTAGTCCTGGGTCTTCCCCGAGGTCTCCTCCCAGCTGGACGTGCCTGGAACACCTCTCTAGGGAGGCGCCCAGGTGGCATTCTTACAAGATGCCCGAACCACCTCAACTGGCTCCTTTCTATGCAAAGGAGCAGCGGCTCTACTCCGAGTTCCTCTCGGATGACTGAGCTTCTCACCCTATCCCTAAGGGAGAGGCCAGCCACCTTTCTGAGAAAACCCATTTCGGCCGCTTGTACCCGCGATCTCGTTCTTTCGGTCATGACCCAGCTTTCATGACCATAGGTGAGGGTAGGAACAAAGATTGACCGGTAGATCGAGAGCTTTGCCTTTCGGCTCAGCTCTATTTTCGTCACAACGGTGCGGTGAAGCGAATGCAACACCGCCCCCGCTGCTCCGATTCTCCGACCAATCTCCCGCTCCATTGTTCCCTCACTCGCGAACAGGACCCCGAGGTACTTGAACTCCTTCACTTGGAGTAAGGACTCATTCCCTACCCGGAGTAGGCACTCCACCGGTTTCCTGCTGAGAGTCATGGCCTCAGATTTAGAGGTGCTAACCCTCATCCCAGCCGCTTCACACTCGGCTGCGAACCGATCCAGTGAGTGCTGAAGGTCACCGACCGATGAGGCCATCAGGACCACATCATCCGCAAAAAGCAGTGATGTGACCATCAGCCCACCGAACGGGAACCCCTTCCCCCCATGACTACGCCTTGATATCCTGTCCATGAATATTACAAACAGGATTGGTGACAAAGCGCAGCCCTGGCGGAGGCCAACCCCCACCGGGAACGAATCCGACTTACTGCCGAGGACACGGACACAGCTCATGCTTTGAGCGTACAGAGATTGGATGGCCCTGAGAAGAGACCCCCTCACCCCATACTCCCGCAGCACCTCCCACAAAGATCCCGGGGTACCCGGTCATACGCCTTCTCCAGATCCACAAAACACATGTAGACTGGATGGGCATACTCCCAGGCCCCTCCAGGATCCTTGCGAGAGTAAAGAGCTGGTCCGTGGTTCCCGGCCAGGACGAAAACCGCATTGTTCCTCTTCAATCTGAGGTTCGACTATTGGCCGAACCCTCCTTTCCAGCACTTTGGAGTACACTTTACCAGGGAGGCTGAGGAGTGTGATACCTCTGTAATTGGCACACACTCTCTGGTCCCCCTTTTTAAAGAGGGGAACCACCACCCCGGTCTGCCACTCCTCTGGCACTGTCCCAGACTTCCATGCAATGTTGAAGAGGCGTGTCAACCAAGACAGCCCTTCCCCACCCAAAGCTTTTAGCATTTCTGGACGAATCTCATCAGTCCCTGGGGCTTTGCCACTGTGGAGTTGTTTGACTACCTCAGCGACTTCCCCCAGGGAAACTGACGATGACCCTCCATCAGCCTCCAGCTCTGCCTCTGTACTAGAGGGCGTGTAGGTCGGATTCAGGAGCTCCTCAAAATGCTCTTTCCAGCGCCCGATCACATCATCAGTTGAGGTCAACAGTGTCCCATCCTTACTGTACACAGCTTGGATGGTTCCCCGTTTTCCCTTCTGAGGTGCCAAACGGTTTTCCAGAAGCATTTTGGTGCCGACCGAAAGTCCTTCTCCATAGCTTCTCCAAACTTCTCCCACACCCGCTGCTTTGCCTCTGACACGGCAGCGGCTGCAGCCCTTCGGGCCTGTCGGTACCCTGCAACTGCCTCCGGAGTCCCCAGGGCTAGCATATCCCTGAAGGCCTCCTTCTTCAGTCGGACAGCTTCCCTGACCACCGTGGTCCACCACGGTGTTCTAGGGTTACCACCCCTTGAGGCACCTAGGACCTTGAGACCACAGCTCACCGCCGCAGCTTCAGCAATAGAAGCTTTGAACATTGCCCACTCAGGTTCAATGCCCCCAACCTCCACAGGGATGCCTGAAAAGCTCCGCCGGAGGTGTGAGTTGAAGATCTTTCGGACAGGGGCCTCCTCCAGACGTTCCCAGTTCACCCGCACCACCCGTTTGGGCTTACCTGGTCTGTCCAAAGTCTTTCCCCCCTCTGATCCAACTCACTACCAGATGGTGATCAGTTGACAGCTCTGCCCCTCTCTTCACCCGAGTGTCCAAAACATGCGGCCTTAGATCAGCCGATACGATCACAAAATCGATCATTGACCTTCGGCCTAGGGTGCTCTGGTACCATGTACACTTATGCGCCTCCTTATGTTCGAACATGGTGTTTGTTATAGACAATCCATGACTAGCACAGAAGTCCAATAACAAACGACCGCTCGGGTTTAGATCAGGAGGCCGTTCCTCCCAATCACGCCTCTCCAGGTGTCTCCATCGTTGCCCACATGTGCGTTGAAGTCTCCCAGCAGAATGATGGAGTCCCCTACTGGAGCCCTATATAGGACTCCCTTCAGGGTCTCCAAGAAGGCTGAATACTCCGAACTGCTGTTTGGTGCATAAGCACAAACAACAGTCAGAGTTTTCCCCCACCACCCTTAGGCGTAGGGAGGCAAACCTCTCATCCACCGGGGTAAACTCCAACACCGCCGTGCTCAGACGTGGGCTCGTGAGTATCCCCACACCAGCCCGCCGCCTCTCACCCTGGGCAACTCCAGAGAAGAACAGAGTCCAACCCCTATCCAGGGGTAAGGTTCCAGAGCCACGGTTGTGCGTAGAGGTAAGTCCCACCAGATCCAACTGGTATCGCTCCACCTCACGCACAAGATCTAGCTCCTTCCCCCCCAGTGAGGTGACGTTCCACGTCCCCAAAGCAAGCTTCTGCCGCCCGGGTCTGATCCGTCGAGACCCCCCACCTTCACTGTCACCCATATGACAGCGCACCCGACCCCTGCGGTTGTTCCTGTGAGTGGTGGGCCCACAGGATGGAGAGGAGAGAGATGCCACGTATCTCGTTCGGGCTGTGCCCGGCCGGGCTCCGTGGCAAACCCGGCCACCAGACGCTCGCTTTCGAGCCCGCCGTCTGGGCCTGGCTCCAGACGGGGGCCCTGGGCTTCCTCCAGGCAGGGTCTCGATCCTTTTCCCTCGATTTTTCATGGGGTCTTGGTGAACCATTCTTAGTCTGGCCCCTCGCCTGAGACCACTTTGCCCTGGGAAACCCTACCAGGAGCATGAAGCTCCAGACAACCCAGCCCTCAGGTTCATAGGGGCACACAAACCTCTCCACCACGTTAAGGTGATGATTCCCGGGGAGGGATGTTATTACATCTTATAATGAATCTACATAATGGGACCAGCATACATTTATGTTATTACATCTTATAATGAATCTACATAATGGGACCAGCATACATTTATCTTATTACATCTTATAATGAATCTACATAATGGGAGCAGCATACATTTATCTCATTACATCTAATAATGAATCTACATAATGGGACCAGCATACATTTATGTTATTACATCTAATAACGAATCTACATAATGGGACCAGCATACATTTATGTTATTACATCTTATAATGAATCTACATAATGCGACCAGCATACATTTATGTTATTACATCTTATAATGAATCTACATAATGGGACCAGCATACATTTATCTTATTACATCTTATAATGAATCTACATAATGGGACCAGCATACATTTATCTCATTACATCTAATAATGAATCTACATAATGGGACCAGCATACATTTATGTTATTACATCTTATAATGAATCTACATAATGGGACCAGCATACATTTATGTTATTACATCTTATAATGAATCTACATAATGGGACCAGCATACATTTATGATATTACATCTAATAATGAATCTACATAATGGGACCAGCATACATTTATGTTATTACATCTAATAATGAATCTACATAATGGGACCAGCATACATTTATGTTATTACATCTAATAATGAATCTACATAATGGGACCAGCATACATTTATGTTATTACATCTAATAATGAATCTACATAATGGGACCAGCATACATTTATCTCATTACATCTAATAATGAATCTACATAATGGGACCAGCATACATTTATCTCATTACATCTTATAATGAATCTACATAATGGGACCAGCATACATTTATCTCATTACATCTAATAATGAATCTACATAATGGGACCAGCATACATTTATCTCATTACATCTAATAATGAATCTACATAATGGGACCAGCATACATTTATCTCATTACATCTAGTAATGAATCTACATAATGGGACCAGCATACATTTATCTCATTACATCTAATAATGAATCTACATAATGGGACCAGCATACATTTATCTCATTACATCTTATAATGAATCTACATAATGGGACCAGCATACATTTATGTTATTACATCTAATAATGAATCTACATAATGGGACCAGCATACATTTATCTCATTACATCTAATAATGAATCTACATAATGGGACCAGCATACATTTATCTCATTACATCTAATAATGAATCTACATAATGGGACCAGCATACATTTATCTCATTACATCTTATAATGAATCTACATAATGGGACCAGCATACATTTATCTCATTACATCTAATAATGAATCTACATAATGGGACCAGCATACATTTATCTTATTACATCTAATAATGAATCTACATAATGGGACCAGCATACATTTATCTCATTACATCTTATAATGAATCTACATAATGGGACCAGCATACATTTATGTTATTACATCTAATAATGAATCTACATAATGGGACCAGCATACATTTATGTTATTACATCTAATAACGAATGTACATAATGGGACCAGCATACATTTATGTTATTACATCTTATAATGAATCTACATAATGCGACCAGCATACATTTATGTTATTACATCTTATAATGAATCTACATAATGGGACCAGCATACATTTATGTTATTACATCTTATAATGAATCTACATAATGGGAGCAGCATACATTTATGTTATTACATCTAATAATGAATCTACATAATGGGACCAGCATACATTTATGTTATTACATCTTATAATGAATCTACATAATGGGACCAGCATACATTTATGTTATTACATCTTATAATGAATCTACATAATGGGACCAGCATACATTTATCTTATTACATCTTATAATGAATCTACATAATGGGAGCAGCATACATTTATCTCATTACATCTAATAATGAATCTACATAATGGGACCAGCATACATTTATGTTATTACATCTAATAACGAATCTACATAATGGGACCAGCATACATTTATGTTATTACATCTTATAATGAATCTACATAATGCGACCAGCATACATTTATGTTATTACATCTTATAATGAATCTACATAATGGGACCAGCATACATTTATCTTATTACATCTTATAATGAATCTACATAATGGGAGCAGCATACATTTATGTTATTACATCTAATAATGAATCTACATAATGGGACCAGCATACATTTATGTTATTACATCTTATAATGAATCTACATAATGGGACCAGCATACATTTATGTTATTACATCTTATAATGAATCTACATAATGGGACCAGCATACATTTATGATATTACATCTAATAATGAATCTACATAATGGGACCAGCATACATTTATGTTATTACATCTAATAATGAATCTACATAATGGGACCAGCATACATTTATGTTATTACATCTAATAATGAATCTACATAATGGGACCAGCATACATTTATGTTATTACATCTAATAATGAATCTACATAATGGGACCAGCATACATTTATCTCATTACATCTAATAATGAATCTACATAATGGGACCAGCATACATTTATCTCATTACATCTTATAATGAATCTACATAATGGGACCAGCATACATTTATCTCATTACATCTAATAATGAATCTACATAATGGGACCAGCATACATTTATCTCATTACATCTAATAATGAATCTACATAATGGGACCAGCATACATTTATCTCATTACATCTAGTAATGAATCTACATAATGGGACCAGCATACATTTATCTCATTACATCTAATAATGAATCTACATAATGGGACCAGCATACATTTATCTCATTACATCTTATAATGAATCTACATAATGGGACCAGCATACATTTATGTTATTACATCTAATAATGAATCTACATAATGGGACCAGCATACATTTATCTCATTACATCTAATAATGAATCTACATAATGGGACCAGCATACATTTATCTCATTACATCTAATAATGAATCTACATAATGGGACCAGCATACATTTATCTCATTACATCTTATAATGAATCTACATAATGGGACCAGCATACATTTATCTCATTACATCTAATAATGAATCTACATAATGGGACCAGCATACATTTATCTTATTACATCTAATAATGAATCTACATAATGGGACCAGCATACATTTATCTCATTACATCTAATAATGAATCTACATAATGGGACCAGCATACATTTATCTCATTACATCTAATAATGGATCTACATAACGGGACCAGCATACATTTATCTTATTACATCTAAGTGCAAAGAAAAACTAAAAACAATCCATGTTCATCAGAAGTGGACCAGATCCTTTCATTAAATTGCCATCTAAAAACAGGCGACCCAAAACATTTAATTGTAAAAACATATAATTTGAAGAGATGAAAAAGGACGACACTCCCCTCAGCTAGTTGGTTCTGATGCTGTAATCCAAAACAACCCAATTAAAACCAAGACAGCAATCTGTCCCAGTCAAATGATCACAGAGCAAAATTTAAAATACTGTCACGTATAGAAGGGGGTACGCGAGGAGGGAGGGGGTGCGCGAGGAGGGAGGGGGTGCGTGAGGAGGGAGGGGGTGCGCGAGGAGGGAGGGGGTGCGCGAGGAGGGAGGGGGTGGATGCGCGAGGAGGGAGGGGGTGGATGCGTGAGGAGGGAGGGGGCGCGAGAGGAGGGAGGGGGCGCGAGAGGAGGGAGGGGGTGCGACAAGCTCTGACATTTCTCTCCTTTTGTTAGTTTGGGAGAAATCCCCTCATCCTCCACATTCCTCTTTCTCTCCGTCTCTCCGCCACCATCTCATTCTTTCTACCCTTCCCTTTGCCTCTGCCAAAAGACTAAACCCAGTCCCTAATGATCTGGTGCGTGGGGGGTAAAACACATGGAATAAAGACATCACTTGATTTCCTGGAGGAGTAGTGAGGGGGAATAAGACCCTGTTTTGTGTTTACATTCTCCTACTGTCCAAACAAGCCTTTCTACAGTCCTGGTGGACCACCACACATTACAAACAGGGACGTCTTCATCCTCTGTTCTTCATCCTCTGTTGTCACTGAGACACACACAAACACACACACTGTACTAAACGTGCGTCCAGTACACACATCCACATGGCCTGCAGAATCCCTGGTTACTAATGAGCTACAGTTCTGTGCGCACAATCCCTTTAACGGTGTCTTTTGATGAAAGCTTCTGCTAATTGGCGTGTGTTAATGTTATCACCTCAGGGATCTGTCACTGTGTTAACTGAAGAGGCGTTGGGACTCCCAGAGAGTCTGATAGCACCAGGTGTTTGTATAGAGTCTGCTGCTTCTGAGAGGCTTCAGGACCGGCTGCAGACCGGGAGACACTTCTCTCTGGGTCTCTCTGGGATGGGTTGGCCATACGTCAGTATTCATTAGGACAGGTTATTTATGGCTGAATAACTGTCCGTCTCACCCAGAGATACTCTCCGTCCAACCTCCTCTCATCTTAATCAGGTTAGGTTTAATGCGGATACGGTCAGGCTTATTGAGGTTAAGGTTAGGTTTAATGCGGATACGGTCAGGCTTATTGTGGTTAAGGTTAGGTTTAAGATATGGGTGAGTTTGGGGTTAGCGGCTAGGGAACATAGGGAATGGTATTTTGTCTGTGTGTATGTCCCTGATAGCCTAAACTGTACAGCACAGTGCTTTCTGCCTAGTGATCACTTCTGGGGCTTTACTATTTAGAGTGATTGATACTGTCTGGCTGTCCTCAGGTGGGGCTGCTCTCTCTCCCTCTTAAGGTTTCTCCTTATCTCTCTTTATTAGACTTTCCATTTTCTTGTCCCTCTCACGGTGCAGTAAGACCTGAACTCTATCCTCCCAATGTACTGTCCTTTTCCTCTCTCACTCCATAATATATTTTTATTTGCTAGCTCAGGCCTGCCTTTTTGTTAGTTTGTCTGTGTGATTGTCTGGCTGGCTGTCCTCTAGTCAGCCTTTTGGTCTGTCTGTCAGTCTGTTCCCCTCCTTAATACGTGACTCATTTGTCTGGCACTGCCAGGGCAGGCCTCTGATGTCATCCTCCCTCTGAGAGAGACATCTTCTCCCCAGCTGAGCACCAGCTGGTTTTCAGAGCATCACATCCTTGTTAGTCCAGTAGTGTAGTGGGACTGGCTCTGTTCTGATAACCACCTGTCTACCCATATTAACACCGTACTAGTGTAGTGGGACTGGTTCTGTTCTGATCACACTGAAATCAGATCAGATCTTACAAGGTATTTCTTAATCACACGCAGGCTATCCTTACAATCCTTGTGGGAAAGTTATTTAAGTTCAAGGTCTTGTTTTCCTCACTCAAACCATCACCATAACACTAACAGCAAAACCTAACCCCTGAGCCTAACCTTAACCATTACTATTGTAACATTTCTCCCAACCACACCTTTGTATTTCTGCCTAACGTTTTGTCTCGTGGGACCTCTCATTTGGACTCATTATATTCATATTACGGATTAGCATGAGCTATCAGAAGATTGAGCCAAGTGAGAGTTGAACTGAGCACAGCGTTTGGGATTAGACTCAGAGTTCTGGTACTCTCAGGTCCATTTAACTGAACACATGGCGCCCTACACCCTACATACCTGCTCAAAAGTAGTGAACTTAAAAAACAAGTGTCCTTAGCTCTATGCAAGACAGGATGCAAGACAGGATGCAAGGCCGCGACTCCATTTCAGATGGGACGCGACCTGGCAAACTGGCGACGCAGGACTCCTGAGCAAAACCCAGAAACGTTCTCATAGTCCATCAACCTATGAAGTGGAGCTCGTATCAGGCTGAGAAAGTGTTTCCCAAATCAGTGGGTGTTCTTAGACAACAACTGCCACGTAGGTCAACAGATCTGCTAGCGTTGCTATGGCGTTCACGTGTTTGCCATTGCTTATTTCCACCATAGAGAAGGCCCAGGGGGGAGTATGCCCGTGGCATTAAGGCCCAGGCGGGTCACAGTGTCAGTAGCCTGCCAGCTACTTACAGGGATAATGTGAATGCTGCGGTAAAGACTTCCAATTATACTGTAGCCTTACCAGAGCCAGGCCAAACATATGCTCTGTCACACACACTGTAGCCGTACCAGAGCCAGGCCAAACATATGCTCTGTCACACACACTGTAGCCGTACCAGAGCCCGGCCAAACATATGCTCTGTCACACACACTCTAGCCGTACGAGAGCCCGGCCAAACATATGCTCTGTCACACACACTGTAGCCATACCAGAGCCAGGCCAAACAAATGCTCTGTCACACACACTGTAGCCGTACCAGAGCCAGGCCAAACATATGCTCTGTCACACACACTGTAGCCGTACCAGAGCCAGGCCAAACATATGCTCTGTCACACACACTGTAGCCGTACCAGAGCCAGGCCAAACATATGCTCTGTCACACACACTCTAGCCGTACGAGAGCCCGGCCAAACATATGCTCTGTCACACACACTGTAGCCATACCAGAGCCAGGCCAAACAAATGCTCTGTCACACACACTGTAGCCGTACCAGAGCCAGGCCAAACATATGCTCTGTCACACACACTGTAGCCGTACCAGAGCCAGGCCAAACATATGCTCTGTCACACACACTGTAGCCGTACCAGAGCCAGGCCAAACATATGCTCTGTCACACACACTGTAGCCGTACCAGAGCCAGGCCAAACATATGCTCTGTCACACACACTGTAGCCGTACCAGAGCCAGGCCAAACATATGCTCTGTCACACACACTGTAGCCGTACCAGAGCCAGGCCAAACATATGCTCTGTCACACACACTGTAGCCGTACCAGAGCCAGGCCAAACATATGCTCTGTCACACACACTGTAGCCGTACCAGAGCCCGGCCAAACATATGCTCTGTCACACACACTCTAGCCGTACGAGAGCCAGGCCAAACATATGCTCTGTCACACACACTGTAGCCGTACCAGAGCCAGGCCAAACATATGCTCTGTCACACACACTCTAGCCGTATGAGAGCCAGGCCAAACATATGCTCTGTCACACTCACTGTAGCCGTACCAGAGCCAGGCCAAACATATGCTCTGTCACACACACTGTAGCCGTACCAGAGCCAGGCCAAACATATGCTCTGTCACACACACTGTAGCCGTACCAGAGCCAGGCCAAACAAATGCTCTGTCACACACACTGTAGCCGTACCAGAGCCAGGCCAAACATATGCTCTGTCACACACATTCTAGCCGTACGAGAGCCAGGCCAAACATATGCTCTGTCAAACACACTCTAGCCGTACGAGAGCCAGGCCAAACATATGCTCTGTCACACTCACTGTAGCCGTACCAGAGCCAGGCCAAACATATGCTCTGTCACACACACTGTAGCCGTACCAGAGCCAGGCCAAACATATGCTCTGTCACACACACTGTAGCCGTACCAGAGCCAGGCCAAACAAATGCTCTGTCACACACACTGTAGCCGTACCAGAGCCAGGCCAAACATATGCTCTGTCACACACATTCTAGCCGTACTAGAGCCAGGCCAAACATATGCTCTGTCAAACACACTGTAGCCGTACCAGAGCCAGGCCAAACATATGCTCTGTCACACACACTGTAGCCGTACCAGAGCCAGGCCAAACATATGCTCTGTCACACACACTGTAGCCGTACCAGAGCCAGGCCAAACATATGCTCTGTCACACACACTGTAGCCGTACCAGAGCCAGGCCAAACATATGCTCTGTCACACACACTCTAGCCGTACGAGAGCCCGGCCAAACATATGCTCTGTCACACACACTGTAGCCATACCAGAGCCAGGCCAAACAAATGCTCTGTCACACACACTGTAGCCGTACCAGAGCCAGGCCAAACATATGCTCTGTCACACACACTGTAGCCGTACCAGAGCCAGGCCAAACATATGCTCTGTCACACACACTGTAGCCGTACCAGAGCCAGGCCAAACATATGCTCTGTCACACACACTGTAGCCGTACCAGAGCCAGGCCAAACATATGCTCTGTCACACACACTGTAGCCGTACCAGAGCCAGGCCAAACATATGCTCTGTCACACACACTGTAGCCGTACCAGAGCCAGGCCAAACATATGCTCTGTCACACACACTGTAGCCGTACCAGAGCCAGGCCAAACATATGCTCTGTCACACACACTGTAGCCGTACCAGAGCCAGGCCAAACATATGCTCTGTCACACACACTGTAGCCGTACCAGAGCCCGGCCAAACATATGCTCTGTCACACACACTCTTGCCGTACGAGAGCCAGGCCAAACATATGCTCTGTCACACACACTGTAGCCGTACCAGAGCCAGGCCAAACATATGCTCTGTCACACACACTGTAGCCGTACCAGAGCCCGGCCAAACATATGCTCTGTCACACACACTCTAGCCGTACGAGAGCCAGGCCAAACATATGCTCTGTCACACACACTGTAGCCGTACCAGAGCCAGGCCAAACATATGCTCTGTCACACACACTCTAGCCGTACGAGAGCCAGGCCAAACATATGCTCTGTCACACTCACTGTAGCCGTACCAGAGCCAGGCCAAACATATGCTCTGTCACACACACTGTAGCCGTACCAGAGCCAGGCCAAACATATGCTCTGTCACACACACTGTAGCCGTACCAGAGCCAGGCCAAACAAATGCTCTGTCACACACACTGTAGCCGTACCAGAGCCAGGCCAAACATATGCTCTGTCACACACACTCTAGCCGTACGAGAGCCAGGCCAAACATATGCTCTGTCAAACACACTGTAGCCGTACCAGAGCCAGGCCAAACATATGCTCTGTCACACACACTGTAGCCGTACCAGAGCCAGGCCAAACATATGCTCTGTCACACACACTGTAGCCGTACCAGAGCCAGGCCAAACATATGCTCTGTCACACACACTGTAGCCGTACCAGAGCCAGGCCAAACATATGCTCTGTCACACACACTCTAGCCGTACGAGAGCCCGGCCAAACATATGCTCTGTCACACACACTGTAGCCGTACCAGAGCCCGGCCAAACATATGCTCTGTCACACACACTCTAGCCGTACGAGAGCCAGGCCAAACATATGCTCTGTCACACACACTGTAGCCGTACCAGAGCCAGGCCAAACATATGCTCTGTCACACACACTCTAGCCGTACGAGAGCCAGGCCAAACATATGCTCTGTCACACACACTGTAGCCGTACCAGAGCCAGGCCAAACATATGCTCTGTCACACACACTCTAGCCGTACGAGAGCCAGGCCAAACATATGCTCTGTCACACTCACTGTAGCCGTACCAGAGCCAGGCCAAACATATGCTCTGTCACACACACTGTAGCCGTACCAGAGCCAGGCCAAACATATGCTCTGTCACACACACTGTAGCCGTACCAGAGCCAGGCCAAACAAATGCTCTGTCACACACACTGTAGCCGTACCAGAGCCAGGCCAAACAAATGCTCTGTCACACACACTGTAGCCGTACCAGAGCCAGGCCAAACATATGCTCTGTCACACACACTCTAGCCGTACGAGAGCCAGGCCAAACATATGCTCTGTCAAACACACTGTAGCCGTACCAGAGCCAGGCCAAACATATGCTCTGTCACACACACTGTAGCCGTACCAGAGCCAGGCCAAACATATGCTCTGTCACACACACTGTAGCCGTACCAGAGCCAGGCCAAACATATGCTCTGTCACACACACTGTAGCCGTACCAGAGCCAGGCCAAACATATGCTCTGTCACACACACTCTAGCCGTACGAGAGCCCGGCCAAACATATGCTCTGTCACACACACTGTAGCCATACCAGAGCCAGGCCAAACAAATGCTCTGTCACACACACTGTAGCCGTACAGAGCCAGGCCAAACATATGCTCTGTCACACACACTGTAGCCGTACCAGAGCCAGGCCAAACATATGCTCTGTCACACACACTGTAGCCGTACCAGAGCCAGGCCAAACATATGCTCTGTCACACACACTGTAGCCGTACCAGAGCCAGGCCAAACATATGCTCTGTCACACACACTGTAGTCGTACCAGAGCCAGGCCAAACATATGCTCTGTCACACACACTGTAGCCGTACCAGAGCCAGGCCAAACATATGCTCTGTCACACACACTGTAGCCGTACCAGAGCCAGGCCAAACATATGCTCTGTCACACACACTGTAGCCGTACCAGAGCCAGGCCAAACATATGCTCTGTCACACACACTGTAGCCGTACCAGAGCCCGGCCAAACATATGCTCTGTCACACACACTCTTGCCGTACAAGAGCCAGGCCAAACATATGCTCTGTCACACACACTGTAGCCGTACCAGAGCCAGGCCAAACATATGCTCTGTCACACACACTGTAGCCGTACCAGAGCCCGGCCAAACATATGCTCTGTCACACACACTCTAGCCGTACGAGAGCCAGGCCAAACATATGCTCTGTCACACACACTGTAGCCGTACCAGAGCCAGGCCACACATATGCTCTGTCACACACACTCTAGCCGT
This sequence comes from Dallia pectoralis, assembly GCA_029465975.1. NCBI lineage: Eukaryota > Metazoa > Chordata > Actinopteri > Esociformes > Umbridae > Dallia > Dallia pectoralis. The sequence goes on from CM055756.1 coordinate 714,243, forward strand.
ACGAGAGCCAGGCCAAACATATGCTCTGTCACACTCACTGTAGCCGTACCAGAGCCAGGCCAAACATATGCTCTGTCACACACACTGTAGCCGTACCAGAGCCAGGCCAAACATATGCTCTGTCACACACACTGTAGCCGTACCAGAGCCAGGCCAAACATATGCTCTGTCACACACACTGTAGCCGTACCAGAGCCAGGCCAAACATATGCTCTGTCACACACACTGTAGCCGTACGAGAGCCAGGCCAAACATATGCTCTGTCAAACACACTGTAGCCGTACCAGAGCCAGGCCAAACATATGCTCTGTCACACACACTGTAGCCGTACCAGAGCCAGGCCAAACATATGCTCTGTCACACACACTGTAGCCGTACCAGAGCCAGGCCAAACATATGCTCTGTCACACACACTGTAGCCGTACCAGAGCCAGGCCAAACATATGCTCTGTCACACACACTCTAGCCGTACGAGAGCCCGGCCAAACATATGCTCTGTCACACACACTGTAGCCATACCAGAGCCAGGCCAAACAAATGCTCTGTCACACACACTGTAGCCGTACCAGAGCCAGGCCAAACATATGCTCTGTCACACACACTGTAGCCGTACCAGAGCCAGGCCAAACATATGCTCTGTCACACACACTGTAGCCGTACCAGAGCCAGGCCAAACATATGCTCTGTCACACACACTGTAGCCGTACCAGAGCCAGGCCAAACATATGCTCTGTCACACACACTGTAGCCGTACCAGAGCCAGGCCAAACATATGCTCTGTCACACACACTGTAGCCGTACCAGAGCCAGGCCAAACATATGCTCTGTCACACACACTGTAGCCGTACCAGAGCCAGGCCAAACATATGCTCTGTCACACACACTGTAGCCGTACCAGAGCCAGGCCAAACATATGCTCTGTCACACACACTGTAGCCGTACCAGAGCCAGGCCAAACATATGCTCTGTCACACACACTGTAGCCGTACCAGAGCCCGGCCAAACATATGCTCTGTCACACACACTCTTGCCGTACGAGAGCCAGGCCAAACATATGCTCTGTCACACACACTGTAGCCGTACCAGAGCCAGGCCAAACATATGCTCTGTCACACACACTGTAGCCGTACCAGAGCCCGGCCAAACATATGCTCTGTCACACACACTCTAGCCGTACGAGAGCCAGGCCAAACATATGCTCTGTCACACACACTGTAGCCGTACCAGAGCCAGGCCAAACATATGCTCTGTCACACACACTCTAGCCGTACGAGAGCCAGGCCAAACATATGCTCTGTCACACTCACTGTAGCCGTACCAGAGCCAGGCCAAACATATGCTCTGTCACACACACTGTAGCCGTACCAGAGCCAGGCCAAACATATGCTCTGTCACACACACTGTAGCCGTACCAGAGCCAGGCCAAACAAATGCTCTGTCACACACACTGTAGCCGTACCAGAGCCAGGCCAAACATATGCTCTGTCACACACACTCTAGCCGTACGAGAGCCAGGCCAAACATATGCTCTGTCAAACACACTGTAGCCGTACCAGAGCCAGGCCAAACATATGCTCTGTCACACACACTGTAGCCGTACCAGAGCCAGGCCAAACATATGCTCTGTCACACACACTGTAGCCGTACCAGAGCCAGGCCAAACATATGCTCTGTCACACACACTGTAGCCGTACCAGAGCCAGGCCAAACATATGCTCTGTCACACACACTGTAGCCGTACCAGAGCCAGGCCAAACAAATGCTCTGTCACACACACTGTAGCCGTACCAGAGCCCGGCCAAACATATGCTCTGTCACACACACTGTAGCCGTACCAGAGCCAGGCCAAACATATGCTCTGTCACACACACTGTAGCCGTACCAGAGCCAGGCCAAACATATGCTCTGTCACACACACTCTTGCCGTACGAGAGCCAGGCCAAACATATGCTCTGTCACACACACTGTAGCCGTACCAGAGCCAGGCCAAACATATGCTCTGTCACACACACTGTAGCCGTACCAGAGCCAGGCCAAACAAATGCTCTGTCACACACACTGTAGCCGTACCAGAGCCAGGCCGAACATATGCTCTGTCACACACACTGTAGCCGTACCAGAGCCAGGCCAAACATATGCTCTGTCACACACACTCTAGCCGTACGAGAGCCAGGCCAAACATATGCTCTGTCACACACACTGTAGCCGTACCAGAGCCAGGCCAAACATATGCTCTGTCACACACACTGTAGCCGTACCAGAGCCAGGCCAAACATATGCTCTGTCACACACACTGTAGCCGTACCAGAGCCAGGCCAAACAAATGCTCTGTCACACACACTGTAGCCGTACCAGAGCCAGGCCAAACATATGCTCTGTCACACATATGCACACTCTAGCCATACGAGAGCCCGGCCAAACATATGCTCTGTCACACACACTGTAGCCGTACCAGAGCCAGGCCAAACATATGCTCTGTCACACACACTGTAGCCGTACCAGAGCCAGGCCAAACATATGCTCTGTCACACACACTGTAGCCGTACCAGAGCCAGGCCAAACATATGCTCTGTCACACACACTGTAGCCGTACCAGAGCCAGGCCAAACATATGCTCTGTCACACACACTCTAGCCGTACGAGAGCCAGGCCAAACATATGCTCTGTCACACACACTGTAGCCGTACCAGAGCCAGGCCAAACATATGCTCTGTCACACACACTGTAGCCGTACCAGAGCCAGGCCAAACATATGCTCTGTCACACACACTGTAGCCGTACCAGAGCCAGGCCAAACATATGCTCTGTCACACACACTGTAGCCGTACCAGAGCCAGGCCAAACATATGCTCTGTCACACATACTGTAGCCGTACCAGAGCCAGGCCAAACATATGCTCTGTCACACACACTGGTCGTGCCGTCACACACACATTCCCGCTTTACGACATGTGTACATGTGAGGATGCGTGTACACAACTGGAAGCATGCACTCTCAAAGTATGTTCAGTAGGCTTATTCAGTATGCTTATACACACACAACTTAGATTGCACACACACACACCCAAAAAAATGCTTAACAGCTGGGGTTGACAGATCAATCGTTTTTTTATTCATTGTGCTATTTGGCCTGACACACTTATGCACACACACAGATATGCTTAATGGTTATAGCTGATTTAGGCCGTCCAGTAGACATCAGCTGTTTGTGTCATGTGAGGACTTGATATCAGTTTGTCTGCTTGTCTGGTTTCTTGGGAATTTGGCTATGTGTGTTTCTGTTTTGCTCTGTGCGGATGTGTGTGTGTGTGTGTGTGTGTGTCATTGTGTGTGTGTCATTGTGTGTGTGTCATTGTGTGTGTGTCATTGTGTGTGTGTAATTGTGTGTGTGTCATTGTGTGTGTGTCATTGTGTGTGTGTCATTGTGTGTGTGTGTGTGTCATTGTGTGTGTGTGTGTGTGTCATTGTGTGTGTGTGTGTGTGTGTGTCATTGTGTGTGTGTGTGTGTCATTGTGTGTGTGTGTGTGTGTGTGTGTGTCATTGTGTGTGTGTGTGTGTCATTGTGTGTGTGTGTGTGTGTCATTGTGTGTGTGTGTGTGTCATTGTGTGTGTGTGTGTCATTGTGTGTGTCATTGTGTGTGTGTGTGTGTGTCACTATGGCTCTGTGTGAATGTCATTGTGGCTCTGTGTGGATGTTTGTGTGGATGTTTGTGTGTGTGTTTTTCTGGGTCTGTGCGGATGTGTGTGACCTCCGTCTTTGTTTTTGCTCTGCCTTTTAGTGTGCACAAGGGGGCTTGGGAATGTAGCGATGGAAAACTCTTGTGTTTGTGTGTTTGCTTTCCATGCCCTCACTACTGGATGTGTGTGTGTGTGTGTGTGTGTGTTAGGGGGTAAATGAATGCAGATCTAAAGGGGGATTAATTGATGTGTCTTGACCAATAGAATCAGCAACTACAGAACCAGTGAACAGATATCGGGAAAGTTTCTGTGTCACAGAATTGGGAAAATTAAGCCAAGACTCTGTGTTTATTCTGTATGTTGGTTGCTGAAGTCTTTCTGTCTGGTTTCCAGAGCAACTTACAGTAGTCAGTGCATTTATTTAGACTTTTTCCTAGTCGTAGCGAGAACCGAACACGCTATTTCATCTATTTCATCTTCATGTGTGATGCTTTGTTGTTAGTCCGTCAGTTTCTCTCTGGGCAGTCGGTCTGTTATGTCGGTCTGTTATGTCGGTCTGTTATGTCGGTCTGTTATGTCGGTCTGTTATGTCGGTCTGTTATGTCGGTCTGTTATGTCGGTCTGTTATGTCGGTCTGTTATGTCAGTCTGTTGGTCATGGAGAGCAGGTGTCCCATATTGGTCTAAATCCTGTGCACCTGCAGTATTATGGAGTGAGGAATGTCCCCCTCAGGCTAATCCCTCTGATAATGTTCAGCTTCTTCTGAATAACGCCCCCATTTACTTTTCTTCATCCTTCCCTCTTTCTCTCCCTCTCGATGACCTACTCACTTCTATGATGTCATTCTCTCTTTTTCTTTCTGTTCATTCTTTGTTGTTATTATCCGTCCTCAGGCAGTTTGCAGAATGCTTCATGTCTCTCTGTCTCTCTCTGTTTCACTCTGTCTCTCTGTCTCTCTCTCTCTGTCACTCTGTCTCTCTCTCTCTCTGTCTCTCTCTCTCTCTCTGTCTGTTTCTCTGTCTCACTCTCTCTGTCTCTCTCTCTCACTCTGTCTGTCTCTCTCTCTGTCTCTCTGTCTCACTCTCTCTGTCTCTCTGTCTCACTCTGTCTGTCTCTCTCTCTGTCTCTCTAGGGTACAGCCTCTGTTCTCCAGCGTAGGTCTGATAATGAGGAGTATGTAGAGGTTGGTCGTCTGGGACCTTCAGACTACTTTGGTGAGTGACTACCGTTACACGCACACACACACACACACCACACACACACACACACACACGTTCTTTGACTAACACTGCATTGAAACTCTTTAATTTGACATCCTGAGATCACAAACCAAGAACTTCTAGGAACATGGTTCACATGCGTGTTGAGCATCATGTCTAAGCCAGAAGTGAAACCTCAAATTACACAGACACACAGTTGAGTTACTGCCATGGATTAGTAAGGCCTCTCCTTAATCTTTGAATTAAATCCTTGACTAAACTTTATGAAGTCAACAAACAAATCTGTCCAAATCACCTTCCGTTAATTCCAACCATCCTGTTTAGGGATAA